>JAFVLL020024123.1:0-43237 GCA_021397915.2 Tor tambroides | reverse complement strand
ACGCAGCAGACTTTGTGAAAATTAATATTTGTGTCACTCAAAACTTTTGGCCACAGCTGTATATATAGTGTAAATAAAAATAAAAAATAAAAAAAACCATCCACCAAATAAGTCATGTAACGTCACCAATATGCAGACAAAAATACATTCTGATATATCAGAATATCACTTTGGTTCAGGTTAAATGATCATAAAATGAAAAATACATGTCATGTAGAGTGACTCCAAAAACCTAATGGCATTTGTGAATTTAAAAATTATGTTAAACAAAAACAGAACAAAACAAAACCTTTTTCTTAAATACAGACAAAGAAAACAAATAGCAAAATAATGATTGAGATTATTATTAATTGTACACTCACATATATTAAAGGTCTAAGGAGAATACGTTATTACTTTACTTGGATTCAGCATTTGATATTTTATAATCAAATCTATTTTTTCTTTAAAATTGTGTAACTTAGAGGGAGTTTTAAACCAGATTTTTAAAGACACGGACACCTGACCCTAATACATAAGACTCTGGTGTTTGATCAGTGCAAATGCTAGAAACCTCTTCCCTTCATACCTGATTCCAGTAGGGGTGCTGAGGTTTTCAGTGGGAAAGATCTCTTTAAGCACATCTCTCTCTACCGTCCTCGGGGTCTGATCAACAGATGACACTTTTTCAACCTGCGCACAAAGAGCGAGCCACAAAGATGTGAAAACTGGTGCGGGATATAACATCACCACAAATGTTTCTGCAATACTGAAGATCCATTTTGTCAGTTTTCACTTTAAAAATAAAAGAAACACATTATATAACACCACAGCCGTGTATAACCTAAGTGACTCTTAAATCCCAAGCTTGTGAATCCTACATTTCCTCATCACCTTTACACACTTTTGGAGCTAAAAACCATACAGCTCATGAAATTACCATTGCTGTCTTTGGTGTCTCCGTCTGGCTGCTATCAAGTCCTCGGACAGAAGTGGCTTGGGAAAAGTAAGGGGTGATTTTGGACTGTCTAGTCTTGGGCTCAGTCTTTGGTGAGCCAAAGCTCTCCTGATAAACCAACAATGTAAATTACAATTACACTGTAACCCATTAACATGTAAAAAAGAAAGGTCCATAAATGAACAATTAATCAACTGCAAACCTGGGAAATGTCATATGAGACAGGAAGAGAGTCCTCTGAAGCCGTACGGGATGCAGAATCCCTAAAAGAAACTGAGTGTGATGGGAAAACCTCTCTTTGGCCATCACAGGAAGGTGAAAGACAGCTCACCATGTCTATCAAGGGTTTGGAAAGTTTGGTTTGACTCAAATGAGGCTTTGAGAGCTTCGATACAGTGACAGATTTGACTTCTTGCACCTTCAGAGAAGAAACAGAAACTCATGAGCTACTAAAATGAATGTTTAAAACGGGTACGGATTGCCGCGAGACATACCATAGGAGCACGGCTCGAAGATCTACAGCACAGTATGTCCTGCATACCCTGGCCATCCACCTGAGATCATGAACATTTCAATTATGATCCTTTAGGTTGCACAAATATGCATTGAGGCTGACTAGATGGACTTAAGTACAAAATGGTGAATTAGAGCTAAAAGTATTAACTAAAGATTGACGTGTGTATCATCACCTCAATGCAAGTAGTATTAAGCAGGGAAACTAGTGACTCTCGAATGGATGGTCTAACTGGAGAAGTGATTTCAGCCGCACTCTCAAACTACAGAGAAAACATTTGAGAGACACACACAAAAAAAAAATCAATTACCAATTCTATTAAACATGATGCTTTCATTCTCAAGTTGAAAGAAATGGAAGAATTATAGAGGGTTGGCACCTTGTCAACGGGAGAGGCTCTATGGAAGCCAGATACGGTTGACTGGTAAGGAGAGCTGTGACGTTTTAGTGACTCTGACCAGTCAGTCGCAGACATGGAGGAGCGCTTTGAGGGTTTGGGATCCTTTGGCTCTGCCTTTAATATGACACCATAAGAAACACTGTGGCACTAGAATATGAGCAGCATTATGTTCATGAGTGAAGTTTCTTCTGAACCTACCAAAGGTTGTGCTTTCATCCTCACCAGAGAAATCGAGACCTGCTTCACTACTGAGGGCTCAGAGAAATCCTATGAGACATAATTTCCAAACAAACAAATGAGACATTGTTCCAAACCTGTATGCATTTCTTTCTTCTCTTGAACAGAAAAATATTTTGTAGAATTCTGGTAACCAAATGCCTTCAGCCATTGACTTCCATTGTATTTTTTCCATACTGTGGAAGTCAATGGTAACATGCAACTGCATGCCAACATTCTTTAAAATATCATCTTTTGTGTTCAACAGATGAAACTCCCTCACACAGATTTGGAATAACTTGAGGGTGAGTAAATGATAGAATTTCATCGAGAACTTCAATCGGTTTGCCTTTCGTGTCAAACTGAAGTCTCAGATAAGGGTTTTCAAGCATAACGACACCTTATCAGTGACAGGAGCCTCATTCAAATCAGGCCGAAATGAGCAGACTGGTGCACTGCGTCGTCTCAGAGATTCAGTCTTAGATGAGAGCTTTGACATCCTGTCTGTGAGCAAAGGTCTGGGCTCTTTTCTTGCTGGCTTTAATGTAAGGATAAAAGCATGTTCATGAAATCAGCCTAATAATTTAGAAACTATGCCAGTGTCATGGCCACCTACCACAGGTCCTGTTCTTCTCCTGTCTTGAGAAACAGGGAAGTACTCTGCAGATGAGAGCTCAGAGTTCTCCTGAAAACACCACATGCATACAAACCTCGCTTACTATTGAGTAACAAAGTATATTACAGCCTTGGCTAATTTGTGAAACAAATATGAGCTCAACCAAACCCTGTCCACCCGCGTGCTAACCCAAATGTGGTTTTTAAACTATCACCACACCCAGAAACCAGGTGATGCACATTAATATCATAACCACAGATTACGTTACAGTGTCGTCACTAGCAGGAACCATCTGATCCAGCCTGTGAGAAGACCTCTTCAACTTTCTCTTAATGTTCAAAACCGGCAAGTCTTCCTCCTGCTTATCTTCCTCATCCTCCTACACATAACACAACAAAAGGTCTAGAACTTTCCATACATGGAGCTTATCTCATACTGACAGCAGGTATGACAACATTCAAATGTGGAGCAGTCATGTGACCACCTGCAGTAGGTCAGATCTCTTCTACACCAGGTGGTGCTACTAAATCCTGAACAGAAGATAATGCTGGGAAAATATGCAGGTGGGAACGTCACGTGGGGGGAGGAAAAAAAAAATGCAACTGTTTGTATTAGAGACAAAAAACCCTGATTTTTTTTTTATAACAGTAAAGGGCAACAGGATGCATCGATCGTACTGCCTAAGAAACCTGAACAGCTTTTATGTGAATCAGGATCCTCTAACAGTAAGAAGTCTTTCATGAGAGTATCATCTAGGCTATTTGTTTACAAGAAGTCTACATAGAGATGCAAGACTGAGTAAAGTCACACAGGAATGAGAAAGCCAAGTGTGCCTGGAGGAAGGGAGGGAATAAGAAGATAAAAGAGGATTAAAGTCTGGGCCAAGTTGAAGCTAAAGTGAAAAAGGGAAGGGATGAGAGACAGTGGGGATGCTAGCCGTAATTGAAATCATGAGAACATATCTTCAGTCTGTAGATTTTGCTTCATTTGCCGCATACTCACAACTTTGCCCAGGCTGATTAAACAGCTGATATTAGACCACTGAGACAATCAGCCTTAAACTAACTGTACTCGCTTAATAGAAGCAGACTCATTAATTGATTGAAACTAAATGGTTTTGATATAGTCAAGTGAATTTTGAACAAATATTGTGCAAAGTGACAGGAATTGAACAATTTCTGAACATTAAAGTCACTGACATTAAAGTGTGTGCACTGATATTTGCAAATCATTTTACTCTTGTAAAAAGATGCATTTCTGAATAAAAAAACACATCAATATAATAATGAGAAAAGCAAAACATTATTTTATATTACAGGAGCTGTTTAAATTGCGAAATTTATAGTGGCCATCATATACCAGAATTAAGTCCAACTAAATGAAAGTCAAATCATTGCTAGAAAAGTCACTCAGAGGAGAAACCAAGCTATTATACCTTCATTTAATATTACAAACAACATTTAATCTTTGTTTTGGAATAACGTGCAATGATGAAATGTTCACAATAAGACCGTGTTAAAGTAAATGTGATTTTGATTTTATATTCAGTTGATTAATGTAATTAACAGTGCCGTTCAAAAGTTTAGGGTTGGCAAGTTTTTTTTTTTTTGTTTTTTTAAATGTCTTTGAAAGAAGCCTCTTATGCTCAAGGCTGAATTAATCAAATACAGTAAAAACAGTAATATTTTGAAATATTTTTACAATTTTGAACAACTGTTTTCTTTTTGAATACATTTTAAAATTAAATTTATTCCTGTAATGGAAAAGCTAAATTTTCAGCAGCCATTACACCAGTCTTGTATATGAACAGTAGTGTATATCTGCCACCTGGCTCTCTAGATATCAACATAGCTCAACCACTAGACACTACAGTGCATTTCTTTTGTTGCAGATAAACGGATTAAACTATTTTATTTAACTGAGATGCATTTTGGCTGATGCACAAAAGCAAAAAGGAAAAAGGAAAAAAGCACAAGCAAGCACAATCTACAGGTTTCTTCCTCACCCTGTTGTGCTGGCCACTGCATGTTCTGCTAGTCACTGGTGCTTTCCCTCTGCTCCTGATTGGTCTCTCCACAACTGGAATCGGCTCGGCCTCCACTTCCGGTTCAGGTTCAGGTACGAACACAGGGGCTGGAGCTACCGTTTCTGACAAACAAACAATCAAAAGAGCATGTATTTCTGAACATGTATTTCTAGAAGTATGTGGTAAAATAAAGGGATCTGTTTATCCATTACCTTCCTCTTTGTCACTGTACTGGTCTGAGTCTGTGTTGCCATTCTGGCTGCCGTCTGTCTGTGATGTTTCTGAGGGAGGAGCCACAGTCTCAGGAGGACCTTGATCCAACAGCTTCTGAAGCCTCTTCTCGTAGACCTTCCGAGTGGACGCTGATGTGAAGACGACATTGGTTAATGTAAGTGTCAAATTAGTAAAGTTCTTTTGAGCATGACAAACAATATTGCTGAGATGTGTCCGATTTTGAGCCTGATTCAGATAAAAATCATGAAAAGGTTCTGTCCTATTCATAACAAGTCTGCTGCATTATCTGAAGAGCTTTCCAACATCCATTTAAGGGCATTACAACTATTCAGGCCAGAGTTGGATAAACATGCAAAGCTGCATGCTTGGTGAAACTGCTGATTTACTGATAGTCTTGCACAATACCACAAGACAACAGGGTTATTCCAGAAGCAAAAAACATTTTTGGTTGCTTGTTTTGCACTGTGACAAGTTTTTATAGGATGTTTTTTCTGGGGGGGGGGGGGTGAATTCAATAGGTGTTGTTCACACACACACTTATTTTCTACCAGCATTTGACAACCAGAACAAGTCAAAATACTTAACTTAATATCTTAAATTTTTAACTATGCAACTATGTTTTAACATAATTTTTTGCTGTATTTGTTGCGCCATGTGTCTTTTAAAAAAAAAAAAAAAAAAAAAAAAAAAATTCCCACTTGGTTTAGTATTTTGTTATATAAAACATTGGAGTATTGCTTAAGTCTCCAAATACTTTTTGGGGCCACTGTTGAAACGTTACAATATCTGCAAATATTTACACTATATGGTGAGTTTTAATCTCAAAAACGGCTCACCAACAATGGGTCCAGCATTCAGGCCATACTTTAGTAACAGGTCCTTCAAAGCCTCGTTGCTCAAATCAGTGACATCAACATCCTCTGGACGAACTTTGTCGGTTTTCCTGGTGGCTTTCTGTGAAGAAAAGTCACATTATCTTTACATAGTGAATAGTAGTTTAATATTCACTTGCACATTGCAAAGCTGTAATAGTAATGCATGTCAAAATGACATCATGGTAAAGAATTTGAACTTGTTAAAGCAACAAGTGTCTAAACATGCCTGACAGTCTCCCGATTACACAATTACCCAGCCCTATAAACACACTTATCTATATGAGAAACAGCTGGGTGGAGTTTAAAAACAAACCCTATGAAGAAAACATGTGCCGGCTATCATGTAAGGGTGTGCAATATTGACAAAAAAAAAAATCTCAGTATTTTCTGGGATTTTAATCGATAACGATAATTAGACGATATTTCTCAGTGTGTTGCGCTGGTACATTAAGAAGTGCCGTGGACAGCTGACTCCTAAAGTTTTTGATGTCCTTCATATTCTGTGTGTTGGTCACTTCACAGCAGTGATAGGAATTAATCTTTTCCAATAAGTTTAAACTGATTTTTACATTTTATGGGCATTTTTACCTTTATAAAGCCATTTTTTATTAAAAGTGTGCACCATCTTTTGAGTCAAATTCTTACTTTTAATCAGTCAATTAGAAGACATTTTTGGGCTGCATCTGAAGTGGCATTTATTTACACACTATTTAATGCAGCTCAGAGGGACATGAATGCATTTAACCTGCAGTTACAAATGCATAAAAAACGTTGAATACTGATATTTGAAATTATTTAAAAAATGAAAAGATACTTTAAATGTGAAATGTGCCAGTAGGTGGCAGCAAGTCACAGTTAATAAGTGAGTCATTGTGATTGAACCGAATCATTTAAACGGTTGATTCATTCAGGAACGAAACACCGTCATGTTGCTCAAAGATGCAAAACAGTGCTGTGGCTGTGTTTGGAACCATTTTTGTTGGCAAAAACAGGCAATATGGTGTCTAAAACATAAGTCTCTTAATATTAACTTCTTGTTTGGCCTATTGAACTGCTGTATGAACTCAATATCATATTTGTAATCATGCTGATTTTTGGAGGTGAAAAACTCTTTGTGTGATATTAACTACATGAAATGATATAAATATATACATTTTCTGCCTCTATATCTTGAATTTTGTGATCATTCTAAGTACATTTTAATATACTGAATCATGCAGTGAAGGAACGTACTCAAAATGCACACGCACACTAGTCTAACCTACACTTCATGTATGCGCACACTCTGTAGGCGTGTTTTGTTTGGTTTTTGCGATATACTCAGTCAAATCGCACATCGTTAAAACAACAATTACAATATTACCGCAGATGATATACATCTCATACCCCTACCAGCATGTAACTACAGGAGCAAATGTTAAAACCAATGAAGTTAAATTAGTAAATGAAATGAAAAATCGATAATGCTTATGCAAAGTGCCACAGAGATAGTGGCATTAGGGACTGGAGGCATTGTGAACGCAGACTTTCGGAGTGGGACAAAGCACGAACAATGCAAATTCAGCCACATTCCCTGGAGTCGAGCCCTGCTCCACAAACACGACCATGTGACCGAGGAGAAATGGTGAAAACAGTGAAGTGGAGGAGGAGAGAATGTGTTGCGAGGGGCAGGAGAAGAGTGTAAAGGCGCATGAGCTTCAGTAAGGGGACTTCATAGGGGCTGATCTGGAACATTGCCTACTCCAAAAAAAAAAAAAAAAAATTTCATAATCACAGCATTCCAGCAGGATGGAGGGGAAAAAAAAACCTCTCTTTAGTCCACAGACAACACCCTCATGACTATAAAGTTTCTGCAAAAGTCAGACACAGCATGCAAAAAACGGGGTCTGTGGACAGATGGGTTTGAGGTTTCATATACACAAACTGAATTTTCAGATTAATACTGTGCATCAAAAATACATTTGACTCAAAATTAATGATGCACTGAAATGAATTTACAGAAAATGGGTAACTGAACTCAGTATGCTTTGAGGATGTTGTGTTCTCAGGTGATAAATTAAACCATTTTTGGTCATCAATACCACTATCCAAAATAAAACTGAGCATCTTGATTCTCGGAAACAGAAAATAATGTGGTTGGAGACACTATATACAACGCATCGCACTGTATATAGAGTGATTTTTTTTAATTTTTTTTATTTTGTGCAATTTTTGCCAGATTGAGCTTTTCCTTTTCTGACATTACTGGTTCCAAATATCAGACCAGCAATATTTATGGGCCATTGCAGAGCTGGTTTTTCAGTCTGGGAAGTGCCTTTCTATAGAAGGGTTCCAGATTGGGCACCAGTACCCTGACAGACCTTAGCCAAGTCCTGTGGGTTTACACCAGACCGACCAGCATGCCGTCAGCACACGCGATTCAATGTAAAAGTCAACTCTCTGGAAATTTGCAATAATGAGGCATGATGTTATTGGTTACCCACAATTTACCCAACTGTGGCTTTTGCATTACAGCTTCTAAACCAGTTTTATTGGAACACAAAACAGCACAATGTGGTCCAAACACTTTTACAATGCATTGAAGTCACCAAACATAAGATCAACTACATGGGCCACAATTCATGCAACTTACAAAAAATGAGAGTGAAGTATATTATGCATGTCAATATAAACATGCCAAAGATGTGTCACATTTTTCTGAAATTACTATCTGAGAAACAGAAACTTCAAAGAGGAATGCAAAACACACACACAGCAGCTGAAGAAGAAATTCCTCATCACAAGAAAGTATTTCCTCAATAAAGGGACCAAACCCACTATGAAAACAGCCTTGTGCTGCTCTCATTTTATCCTACAAATCCTAGACCTGTAACTTCCTATTCAATCATTCGATTAAGTCAGCTGTCAGCAGTTTTCAAAATGGAGTCCGGGGACCCCAGGGAGCCACAAGAGAGCGCTAGGGGATCTATGGAAAAATCTAAGAGACAGACAGTAATTGGAAAAATCTAGGGGACAGACAGTAATTGCAACACACACAGTAGCTGCCTTTTAAATTTTGAAATGAAAATCCCTAATTTTAATTATTTGTTTACCAACTGAACTTAGAGTAGTCTTTCATACCTGATAAATATGTACTGACATTTGTATTGCTAAAAAACATCTTGGCAGACCAGATGAAAAGGGGTTAATGACAGGGAAACTCCTGTTCAGGAAGATTTCACAATGACAGGCCACACTACCTCATTCAATGGCACTGGAGTATAGAGAGATGCCTTTAACATCTCTGTTAAAACATAAAAGGTCTCTGTGTAGTTTTCTGGGTGGAGGTTTGAGGTAATCGGGTAAGCTGAATAACCAAAACTAACTTGAAACTTGTAGTATTCACTCTGAAAAGTGTATAAATAATGGCAACAACAGACACACCCTCATACCTGATGGAAAAATACTGAAAAAAAAAAAAAAAAAAGATATAACAGATAAGCACACTGTGCTTATTCAACTGCAGACTGGCCATATTATGCGTTTATGAAGTAGCTATGAGTATTAAATACGAGTAACAAATATTAGAGAATTGGGGTGAAAAACACTCCCACTTCTCTAAGACCAGGTGTTTTATCACTTCAGCATTATTCATGAAATACCAGCAACATTATCAGATTTAGATATCATAGCATATCAATATTAGCATATCAAAACAAATCAAAATCGTGTGCATTTTCTTTTTGAATTACTATGGTATGCTAGGTAAGAATTTCCACAGTATGGATTTTCCCTAAAGTGTTCATAATAAAGCTGGGGCTTTTACGTTTTCTGTGACTTGAACGGACACGCCTAAAACAGATGTGGAACCAAGATAACATATAGCAGTGCAAGATTTCCGACACATTATAATCTCTGCAAGTCATGCATTTATGATTTTAAATGGATTTTGCACACTTGAGCGAAATTTAAATCAATGAATCAGACCGACGCATTTACGCGGGAAATTGTCGCCCGGTAATGGGAAGTCTGAGTAGCGTTCGAATCGGTTCTTTCGAACGGCTAGCTTCAAAACCCTGTTCTAAAACGATTCTTTCAAAGCACTGCGTATAAACATGATACCTGACATTTCTGCGCCACATATATGCGTTCAAATAAAGCCATAAATACCTTTTGCTGTTCAGACTACATATTTGACTAAGTTTACATGTGTTTTGATTATATCTTAAGGGCTTTTACTGTAATTGCAAGAGCCCAGGGTATTTGGAGCTATGATTCAGCTCATAAGAAGTCATTTAGAACCTAAATATAAATTTACATTTAAGCGTTTAAATTGTAAAAACATTCTTAATCCTTGGCTAAATGTATTACTGCATGTTTCAATCTAATATTACTCATTAAAATCAACTAACGTTATATGTCGTGAGTGTGAAAAAATTCATACAAATATTTTCAATACGACATATGCAACACTTCTTCTACTAATTCACTGTTCGCGAACGAATCGTTCAGACCTGTTTTGTAATCTAACTCAATTGATTCACTAAAATGATCCAACTCAAAAATAACGATTCGTTCACGAACCGGACACCACAGTAAAAGTTCGCCATGCCGGTTTGTTTTCATTTGTGAGACATGTGCAAGGGCAAACCGAACACTTATGACATTTATTTACTCTGATAATACTAACCTCCTCATTTTACTCTAACAAACACGCCTTTAGAATATACACGACTTGAGGCAATTGATAAAAAAATCGAACCTGCGAATTGCATCAACTGATTCATTTCACATGCAAATCAAATAACCAGCCAAAACAAAGCAAGTATTTCCAAACCAAGGAAGAACAACCAACCCACCCTGCCAGAGCGGCTCCTGTTGGAGACCACGGGGGCTGGAGGCAGTTCCTCGTCGCTGGAGAAGACATCTGGAGAGCCGCTGCTCTTTTTGTTTTGCGCGGTCAGATTCTTCAAGTACAGTTGCACATACACGTCCTTCCTCTGGTCGCCGTTCGGCAGAGCCACATTATGGGCCAGCAGTGCACTTTTAAGCTTATCTTTAGTGAGCACAGACGGGTCCTCCAGAAATTCCGACATGTCTGTTGGCTTGAGCAGGACACTATCGCTGGCTGAGACTGATTTCTTTTATGGGATCAGTGACCATCTTAGGAGAGAGACCCCTATTGGATGCGTTCCGCAGAAAGAAGCGCTCTGATTGGTTGTTGGACTATTTAAAATCACTGGCGATAAATAGACGGGTTGAACCACTTGTTTAGTAAGAGATTCACTTTTTTTTTTTTTTTAGTAAGAGATTCACTTACTAACTTCAAAAATTCCTTCGCATGTAAAATAAATATTGTGGAGGAAAATACATAACGAGAGTGAAATATAATTTTAAAATTAGCCTAGACATTAAAGGGTAATCGAAGTGCAAAATATCTGCAATGCTTTGAAATTAAGACTTTTATATTATCTGATTAATAACACACACACACGTTTGTTTCTGTGAATTGTGGGGACTTTCCATAGACTTAATAAACTATATTTTTATCCCTTAACCCAACCTTAACCCTAAACCTACCCCTTACAGAAAACCTGTTTGCATTGTTACACTTCCAGATAAACATCACGTATTATTTGTAATAATTTTTTTCCCTGGTGAGGTCCCCACAACGTTGCATAAACAAGTATACACACACACACAAAGAAAAATATTCCACTTGATAAAGGTATGTCATCAACATTTTATTGGCGAAATGATTCAACTTATGTTGCAACCAAAGACAAAATTATTAAAGAACTTAAGTCACTTTTAAGCTTTACATGTTAACGTACTTCCCAGGCCGTCATGGAAAAAACATTTGCCACAAATTCACACTACTGTTGATAAACATTTGAATAACACGCTCCTCAGGAGCACTTCCGCTGAGAGATGTTATCAAACCGAACATTGAGCTCTTGCATTAACAAACAAAATGTACTGAAAGCACATGTTGCAACAACAACAACAACAAAAAAAAAATCTTATCCAAAGTGATCACAGTGCTGCAGAAACCGAACGCTTATGAAGGAGCTGACTGGTGTATCATGGGTATCAAAGAAATTGCAGGCAGCTGGAGGATTAGCATTTGAACTAGTGCTCTCAGCTCTACCGCTGTCTCCTGATGCTCATTTCCACAATGTGTACGTGCGTGTTGGTTCATCTCCACGCTCAAAAGTCACGCTCGGCAGTGCGGTCCGTCTCATGTGAAGAAGGGTGGTGGCACAGCACTCTGCTGGGGTGTGGTTTCCTTGACCCATCCCGTCCCCTGACCTCTCCCTCTCCCGTGATCTCTCCTCCTTTGCCTCATTGTCTCCCAACTCAGGCCTTGATCTCTGCTGGAGGGCAGTAGAGCACTTCAGAGTTCTCTGATGACAGCTCCTCTGAAAGGGACAGAGAGATTTTAGTGTAGAATACAGAATCCAAAACACATATGAAGCCACATGTGACTTATGAGGCACTTTCAAATAGAAAATTCACTGATAAACAAATAATTAAGTATTGAATTATTGATGAGCAGACATTTGATTCATTCTCATTCAGGCAGGATCGTGCCACATATTGTAGGAATGACAGCAGAGCGGAAAGAGCATTTCTTCATGCAAATGAGAGGCAAAACAAGCCACTTGTCAGCTAATGGCTGAAGTAAAGGCAGTGACATCTGTCATAAGCCTTTCAAAATCTACTAATAATTCTGGAATTCTGCAAATATGGCATTGTTATATTTTCCCATATTGCAAGCTTTTCTTTTGGTTAATTAAAGTTGTAGTTAATGGTTTGTTAATAGCGAGAATTGGCCCTTAAAATAAAGTATGACCGTATTATTTTATAGTCATCGATATATAATTATAAAATTTTGAGCCAGTCGTGCAGCCCTACAAACAAGCTGAGCAAATGTTTTAATTTTTTTTTCCATCTGAAAAAAGGCAACTTTTTTTTTCCCCAAATCGTGCAGCAAACATGTATATATGCATGATTCGAAAAGATGTAGACTTTATTTCTGAAAGCCTACACTATACATACATTAACAGTGTAATATGCTTCATTAAAAGGTTACTCCACCCCAAAATGAAAATTTTGGCATTAATCACTTACCCTCATGTCGTTCCAAACCCGTAAAAGCTTTGTTCGTCTTCGGAACACAATTTAAGATATTTTTGATGCATTCTGACAGCTCTCTGACCCTCCCATAGACAGCAATGCAATTAACACAATCAACGTCCAGAAACGTAGCAAGGAGATCGGTAAAATAATCCATGTGACATCAGAGGTTCAACCGTAATTTTACGAAGCTACGATAATACTTTTTGTATGGAAAGAAAACAAAAACAACGACTTTGTGCAGTGCAGCTGACACAGAACAGCGTACGCTGTTCCCATGCAGTGGATACTCTCCAAAATGGTGCTACGGTGACGCGGAGGAGACAAATTGTTGAATAAAGTCATTATTTTTATTTTCTTTGTGTACAAAAAGTATTCTGGTCACTTCATAAAATTCAGATTGAACCACTGATGGCAGATGGACTATTTTGATGATGTCTTCCACACTTTTCTGGGCCCTGACACTAGCTGCGTTTCCATCCACCTTTTTTTATGCGCATTTTGGAATATCGCATTAAAAAAACTGCTGGATGGAAACACCAAGATGCGCATAAATTTTAAAAATGCGCATAAAAAAAACTGCGCACATTTGAGTAGGATACATTTTTTATCCGATAAGAAAAAATGCGCATAAACTACAATGGAAACACATTTACCGAATAAATTCCTACATGCGCATCGAAAAAGTCACGTGACTTTGCGCAATGGGACGGGATAACTTTACTAACCAGCGGACTGATCTCGTTCCACAGCATCTGAAATATTGTATGGTCATTCTGAAAAGCCTGAGCAAAGTCTGTCGTCAAAGTATTTCTGTATAATTGTCTTACACGATTGCGTTCCCAGACAGCAGCATCCGCCTCCGAAAGTAATAACCGCATTTATTATGTCTCGTCTGCTCGCTCTGAGGCGCAAGTAATTTGTGTCATATATGAAAATTATTATATTCAGTGGTTTCTCCTATATTCTTAGTAATATTTAGTGCCACAGTTTACCAGGAAGTGACAATTTTGTTCTCTTTGACTCCATGGATGGAAACAGTGCTTTATTCGCATATGTTTTATGCGATATTCCAGTTTTTTTAATTCGAATCATTGGATGGAAACATAGCTAGTGTTAATTACTGGGCAGTCAATGGGACAGTCACAAGCCTCCCGGTTTTCATCCAAAATATCTTAAATTGTGTTCCGAAGACGAACAAAGCTTTTACGGGTTTGGAATGACATGAGGGTAAGTTATTAATGACAAAATTTTCATTTTGGGGTGGAGTAACCCTTTAATGGAAGCATATTAGACTATTAATGTATGTATAGTTTAGGCTTTCAGAAATAAAGTCTACATCTTTTCGAATCATGCATATATACATGTTAGCTGCATGATTTGGGCAAAAAATTTTCAGATGAAAAAAATTGATAAAAAAAGTTTGCTCAGCTTGTTTGTAGGGCTGCACGACTGGCTCAAAATTTTGTAATTATATATCGATGACTATAAAATAATAAGGTCATACTTTAAGTTCCAATTCTCGCTATTAACAAACCATTAACTACGACTTTTGCCTCAAAGTCCTAATTTGCTGCTTATTAATAGTTAGTAAGGTAGTTATTAAGCTGGTGTTGGGCAGGATTAGAAATGTAGAATATGGTCATGCAGAATATGTGCTTTATAAGTACTAATAAACAGCCAATATGTTAATAGGCATACTAATAAGCAACTAGTTAATAGTGAGAATTGCTCCCTATACTATAGTGTTAATATAAACAAATAAAACATAAAAAATAATACATAAAACACTGAAAGTAAAAAATATTACTATTGAAATGTTTGACTGTAAAATAAAAATAGGAGTATTAAAGATAAACATACTGCTACTATTACTACTACTAATAAAAGTTTTTACAGTACAACTGTAAAATTTCAATACTAATATCTTAATTTCTTCATTCTGAAATGTTAAACCACAAAGTTTTTACTTGAGCAGAAAACTCTGCAGAGAGCCCTTAAAACTTCTGTTTTGTTGACAACAGTCAGTTTATCAAGTTCTCATTACAAGTTTTGAAAGAAGTTGGAGCACTGTGTGTTCCCAAATATATGTTTTAAGCAACTCAAGCTCAGAGTAGCATTTACTGCAAACTGAGCTGCTTAGAGACACTGAAACACTGGATCATGAGCTGTTTGCTTGTAAAAGAATGCAGTGGAATCCATATTTAATTAAATTTCACTAAGCAATTTTGGTTTTAATTCAACCACTTGTGCAGCCCTACATGCTAACATTCTTGATATCATCTTGACATTCTTAATATCTATGTAAACTCACCAGGCAGGACACATTTCCACAGGCCGTATGTTTTCCCTACAGCTGTCTGCCACAGACGCAGAGTGCCGTCCTCTGAGCCACTGGCATACAGCTCTCCATCAGGGCTAAACCGCACACAGTGTATGGGCCCAAAGTGACCCTTATATGACTCTGAAAGAGAGACAAACTCAATGTCATGCATGAACAAAAAAGTATATATTCGTGAGCCAATCTATAACAAGCTTTGTTTTTTTTCATAATGCAGTTAATTATATTAACTAAGCAACTATATTCCTACCCATTTCCTCTTTGGTGGTGTAGTCATATTTATAAAGTTTGAAGTCATCTCCTCCAGCCACAAAGAAGTCTTTCTCAGGATGCAGTGAGGCAGAGTGAATGGAAGCAGGGGCATCCACAGTCTTAATCATGTCCAAACTAAAGAAATCAAACAGAAACCATTTGACATGTAAATGTCAGTACAGTTTAAGGACATGTTTTTGTCTAACTTAGTCCGCAAGGTAATATTTGCATGATATGACAGATTGTAGTCATCTACCTGTGGGCTTTGTAGAAAGCAATGGTTCTCCCGTATGTGATGACGAGGATCTCCCCATCAGGAATGTACTCCATGCTGCTGACAGAGGCATCAAACGACAGAGTCTTCACTGCCTCCTTTGTGTTCTTGTCCCAAAGTCTAAACATAAAAGATAACACACACACATAAATTGTCAAATATAGACATACTATAAAATATCTGCCTGCAAAAAAGCAAAGTATCTACTGTAAAATTCAAAAACTTCATCCGTTACCATTTTGGGCTCTTACCGGATAGTTTTGTCCTCAGCAGCCGAGAGAATTTGTTGGTCATTGTTACACCACAGAGCTTTCTTTATGGCAGAGGTGTGACCTGCGATCTCCTGGGGTTCTGCATTAAAAATGCCAGATAGCCTTACATGTCATTTTATCTTTTAGGTATTATGACTAAGAATTGGATTTTGGAAACCAAAACAATTCCAAAAAAAAAAAAAAATCAGTTTACATACCTGCTTCAGGTTTGCCGAGATCATAGATGCGCAGTACTTTATCATTCCCACCAGTCAGGAGACAGTTACTGTCCTGTTGATTCAACATATGCTGGTAAAATCTCTTCATTTAACAAAACAATGGTGTTCGAAAACATGAAGTGACATTACTGAAATGACATCATTAATGCTGTGAAAAAATGGTAGCTGCATACATACTTTGGATTGTAGAGATCAAAAAATAAATCTTAATATTGTTCAGTCTTATATCTCCACATTTGTGTATTTGAAATTACTCAAAAGGGTGCCGTTTTCATTTGTTTACTCTAAAATATTTAATGCAACAAGTAATCTAATAAATAAGCAATATATTTAAAAAAGTATTTCACTTATAAAAGATTTTTGTATTTCCCAATTTAAGTACATTCATATTTCTAAAGTTGGGGTCTGAATTTATTTATTTATAAAACAGCACTGTCATGAAACATTAACATTTAAAATAACTGTACTCTATTTGAATTTATTATTAAAATTTAAAATAACTTTTCTATTTTAATTTATCGTAAAATCTAATTTACATCCTGCGGTGGCAAATCTGAATTTTCAGCAGCTATTACTCTTCGATGTGACACAATCCTTTAGAAATAATTCTAATATGCTGATTTAATGTTGTTGTAAACATCTGTCTCTCTGCATCAATTCTTACCTCTGTGAAGTTCACAGATTTCACAATGTGCTTGTGTGCCAGGGTGAGGACCTCATCTCCAGTGACAGCATCCCATACCTTTCTGTCATAATAAAATAAATAAATAGAAAATGTAAAATAACATTTCACCAATATTACTTAACCCATTTAATTTTGTTACTGGTTGTACTTACGCTGTAAAATCTGCTGCAGCTGTAGCTGCTTTTGTAGCTTCTTTATTCAAGGTGGCACCCCAGACAGCACCCTTGTGACCCAAGAACGTCCCGATCCAGTCCCCTGTGTCTCCCTGGCGCAACATAGGTTTGCCATCTGCAGTTTTGGGTTGCCAAAACAAACTTTCAGATTTATTTTAGAGCCAATTAACCTATAAACAGTCACTTACTTAAACAAATGATTACTCTATTTGCTCAATGCCTAGCAAGAAGACCATGTTTACTGTCAAGGGTTGGTTCTAAGATTTGAGAACACACCTACCTTTACAAGCGCTAATAAGGAAATATCCATAAGGAGTTATTCCACTGAACGCCAGATCCACAACAGGTCTGGTGTGACCAGAGCAGGTGAGAGGAGTCTGTCTCATAGCCATACTCACTGGAAACCTAAAAAGATGACAGGACACATATGGAATTTTACTCAAACACAGCTAAACATGTATTAAAAAAAATCAAGATGATGTCTACAAACAAGGTATTTAACAGAATAGAACAGATGTGCTGGCTAACACAAGCCTGGCTAGCCAGGAAATCAGGCATTACCTTGCAAAGACAGCAAAACAACGACACACACCAGTACTTTGTGGCCAGATTACGTGTCGGGGAGGATTGTGGAGCTCAGAGCTGCACTCCCAGCTACAGTGCTGTGCCACCAGCTACACGAGGTGTGTGGGAGTGTATGTAAGCTAAACTCGAGCCCTCGCTAACGCTACAGGAACATAATGGAAGCACCAGTGTGAAAACCGGCCATCATTTCCGGCCCGCGACGCCACGAGATTGGTCAGAATCGTGTCACGTGGAGCGCTATAGCGTTGGTTGGGTACAAATAGTCCTTTTAGTACATATAAAATGCTTGCTAACACGTATTGTAAATGTTATTGTTTAAAGTAAAAAATAAGAAAAGCCTATTAGAAAAGCTTATAACCGTGTACATGAGAACATTTGTTCAGTATTATGTGATACGAACTCAAAATGACGAGAACGTCATACGGCATTATAATTTATAAAGAGGAAGTTTATCAATATTATTAAATAATTACGTAATAATGACGACTATGAGTCAAATTTTAACCAGAGGATTTACCTTCAATCTATCAAGTAAACTTTTTGAGCCACGGAGCGCCCCCCGTAGGTAAGTGATATCCGTACAGGATAAAATTAGAACTGTGCTGCCTTTTTTTTTTTTTAATACAGTGGTCACGATATGTATTACACTTAGACAGCAGGTTGCTGCGGCGTGAAATGTTTTACATACAGACATCCAGGAGGAAACAGTGCGTCCGAGCTTCGTTGCTTTAAAGTTCTGATGTTAGATAACCTCCAGTGATGCTGACAAACTGACGTATATTCTGTGATGCCATGATAATCCCAGGGTCATCATGGGACACGTACCTGTTTTAAAGGAAGAAATCTCTGGAAAGACTCACAGAACATGCTGAATGAATAGATATATAGGCCTAATAAAATATTATTAACTTGGCAAATAGATGTGCATCTATTAACCAATCCATTCATCTTTCTTTTCTTATAGTTTTTTGTCTATAATATATTGAGAATAAATGAAACACACGTTTGTTGCATTTATTTTAAAGTTATGTAAATCTGAAAGATTCAGAATCACTGTAATGCTTGAGATTGTCATTAATCACAGGTTGCTACAGATCTTACACAAGTTTATCTGTCTTAAAGTCTTGCTAAAGGCCATTCAAGATGAACATCTACAGTAAGCACACATTTTCATGGCTGGAAAACAGAAAAGCAAACACGAAAGCCTCTGTACCTGAGCATTATCTTAGTGACACAGAAACGCTGAAACTCTAGATGTAAAGCAGTGTGAGTCATATAGTACCAGCATGCACCGCGACAGTCTCTTAACGCACAGGGGTGGGATCACCCGAGCGCTGAGAAGTCCGAATCACTTTAGCGAATCGGTTTGTTCACATAGTTCACTTGAATGAACTGGTTCAAAAACTAATTCACTGATTCCTTCCATTCATCGTTCAATTGAAATATTTCGTTAAATGCTTCTGTTTATATTTATATTTTATGCAGTGTACAGTTGTGAGCTGTTTATGATTCCACGTCAGTGATTGGAGGGGATTTGCCCCATAAAATTAGTAAAATTCTTAACGCACACTCATGTTGTTTCAAACCCCTGACTTTTCCCCCACTGATCACACAAAAAGATAATGACACTATGACATAATGACACCAAATTTGTGGGAATAACTTATCAAAAACGAACCCCCTCATCCAGACTTTCAGACACCCCAAGCTTTTATTTGGAAACACACCTTTGCATCTTTTTTGACCCTGTTGTTTCATTCTGTGTTCCATGTAAGAAATTTACACAGGTTTGGAACTAAAAGATAAATAATCATAGAATTTTCACATTTGACAGAACCGTCCCTTCAAAACGCTCCGCGACTCGGTTCAGTTGAATCGTGAAAAAGAACCGACTGATAAGAACGGTTGACTCGCGAATCGAACAGCACCACTGGAGGCGTAACCGTGCAGAACCTGAGCTTAAATCCGCACCCTGCTTTACTTTATCGCATTCATTGAATCTTCTCCGTCTCAGAGCAGCAGCAGCGAACGTTTACAGCAATGGCCAATTACATTCACGTCCCAGAAGGCGCGCCTGTGGTTCCTAAATTAGACGTGACTCTAGATGAGCACGATTACAGAGCAGGAGCGCTGAAACTCATCAAGACGCTGAGACCCCACTGGAAACCTTCGGAGGTCAAAATGAAGGTAATTCTCATGTCTTTTTTCTTCGCGCACGATTCGACCCTACCTGATGCAGAACGTCTGCAATTACTGACAGCAGCTCGTTTGACGTCTCATATAATGTAGAAAGCGAAGTTAAGCGTGTTGCGCTTTCAAATCCTGAGCTGCGTCACCAGATGGACCCGTCGGCACCATGGCGCTTAGCAGACACACAGCAGCCAATGCGAGCTGTCAAAGCACTTATGTTGTAACACTCTCATTCATAAAGATATATTGCTCTTGCATGCATGCTACAATGTATTTAATGCACCATTACGAGAAAATTACAGCAGCAATAAATGGAAAGTAAAACTGCAAAGGGAAGAATGTGGGTGGTGGATCCTTGGATTTTGTGCGTTGTATTTTTTTTAAGCTTATTTATTCATTTAAACCAATTAGAGTCTGTTTTTTACGTTATTACTATTTAATTAATTACTTTATTAAGTATTTCAATAGTGACTAATACCTTTTTTAAATGATTAATTAGTACTTATTTATTAGATACTGGTACTAATTCCATAAATCCTAATAGTGAAAATTGTTATGGTTAACAAATTGCAAATTTTGCCTTTAAATTCTATACTGTGAAAAGTGGTAACCTGTAATTGGTACCTTAAATAGCTATTACTACCTGATTAAACCTATAAAACTTAGTTTTGTTGGTTTAAATTATGTATTTTGGTTAATTCAGTGATATTAAATAAAACCAGTTAATTTAAAGGTTAATTATTCACTTCCAGATAGTATTACAGTAGTTGCTGGTATCTGTTATAATTGTACTAGTCATTTGGTGTAGGTACGTAGTTACTAAATAGTAGTTACTAGTTGATAGTGTGTATTCCAGTTTTATTAGAACTTATCAGATACTAGAACCAATTTATGAGACCTGAAGGCACTGGAAAAGGTATAAAAGACTTTTTTAAACTTTTGAATGATCATTCACTGATGCTTTGTTAAGAATTCTGTAATGTGGAATCTGGGTGGGTGCCATTCACTGTTCTGACAGATGGACAGGACAGATGAATAAAGTATGAGGAAATTTTCTACCTGCATATAGTGCCTTATGGTCATACAGCATTCCTTGTTTATAAAATGGCTCAAAGTCAATATTTGTGTAGGATAGTCAGTGTCAAGGCATTTGTTTGTTATCCAGTGAAGTTACTATAACACTAATAGGTGTGTGCTTACAGCTAAAACAGAAAGACGACTGTGACGGTGACATTACGCTGCTCTGTTCACCCAAGAGCGTTCTGCATTCATACATGATTGATTAACCTGAGATGGGCGGAATCAAGAGTACAGTGGAGCACATCTATAAACAAAGCCTAAAGCTTCCTTAATGACTGAACAAGGCATTTCACAGAACTGCCTTTTCCAAGAACAAACATATTTCACTTGACTACTCCTAGAAATTTTCAGCCTTTCTGGACAAGCAGCATTTGATGGAGTTTCTTAGAAATGTAGCATGTACGAAGTCAGTTCCACTAATTAAGGTACCTGCATATATTGACTATTGACCACGGCGTTAACAATGTTCAATGTTACGGTTCAGGTTTCCGTCGCCTTGGTGTTGTTGAGTATTGTGAAGATAGGAATCTTTTCTTTAGCTGTGCAACGGGGGAGACACCTTGAATCAAGTTTTTCAAGTGCTTAGTACTGGCATTGAATCGAATGACCTCTGATTGAGATGGCCGAGTGGAAATTTCCATGAAGTGATTCGTACTTTATCAAGGATTTTCTCACAGAAATTCTGAAGAATATCCAAACAACTTTGGACTGCATAGACAAAAAACTTAGATGTTCTTCAAAACACCTTTGTTTGTGTTGCACAGATGAAAAAGAAAGTCATACAGGTTTTGGAGTGACATAAAGATGAGTAAATGATGACAGAATTTTCATTTTGGGGTGAACTGTCCCTTTAAGTTACAAACAAATCACATATGAACTCACTTCCCCATTACAGTGTAAACCCGCATGTCCAAAGCCTCCATCCGGTTGAAAAGTCAGCAGTCTGTAATAATATTCTTGTAAACTGAACACTGTTTAGCCTAAGGTGCGGAACAGTGTTTCCTTGTATAAACAGAGTTGGTAGGGGTGTGTCACATTGCTCGCATGTTGGGTGGAAACTAGATATGTATTGGGTTGTTTTCATCAACTTTGAAACAAAATTGAATGCTCAGCACATGCCATACCACTCTGACGCTGGCAGAAATCAAATTCCTGACGTTCCGCCCACTGCCAGTCAATCCCAGATAGTACAGATGATTGTGGCCTGGAATGCTTGGCGCCCCAAACACGCTCCATTTTAGTAGACAATGTAAAATTGTTCAGCTCTGTCACCCTGAATACACCCACTTTTGAGTCTAAATAAACTAAAAGTAATTTAGTTGTTTTGATTACACCGAGTTGGGTGATCAATCTTTTTTGTATACATGTAAATATGAGGTCTCTCGTCAGCTGAGAAACAGAAAAGGAACTCGAAGCATGTGATGCTGATCTTACAAAGGTTTTTTTTTTAATGAACATCACTAAAGGTTAACCTCAAACCATCTGAGCGAGCTGAAACCGATGACCTCTCAGCTTTTTTTTTATCTTCCTCTTGCTGCAGTCTTTCACAGATGGTATCACGAACAAGCTGATTGGCTGTTACGTCGGCGGGTCCATGCAGGACGTGGTCCTGGTTCGGGTCTATGGGCACAAGACAGAACTGTTTGTGGACCGTGAGAACGAAGTGAAGAGCTTCCGTGTCCTGCAGGCGCATCGATGTGCTCCTCGCCTCTACTGCACCTTCAACAACGGCCTGTGCTATGAGTTCCTGCAGGGAGTGGCCCTGGAGCCCGAGCACATCCGCAGCCCTGCCATCTTCAGGTGAGAAACTGCGTATTTGAATCCAATCATCCTTTATAATACCGAGCTAATTGATTCAGGACGGCATGACGGCGATGGAGATACTGGCGCTGACCTCCAACTAGCCAGACACTTGTCACATAACCCCAAACCTTACCTAGTAATCCCTTAAGACATGAATGACGCACTGCACTCTCTCTCTCTCGCATGCTGACCCAGGCCTCCCGCCAATGCTTGTCGGGTCTCAGACAGCTGTGAAAGAACAAGGCTACTGTGTTAGCAGGGCGATGACTAGAGTGTTGGCGTTTAAATGCATTACCATTTAAAAGTTTGGGGTAAAAATGAATACTTTTATTCAGCAAGGATGCATTAAATTGAGCAAAATTGACAGAAAATAGATTTATATTTAAAATAAATGTCATTCTGTGGAACTTTCCAACTGTTTTTCACATTTATAATAATAAAAAAGGTTCCTTGAGCACCAAATCAGCATATTAGAATGATTTCTGAAGGATCATGTGACACTGTAATGATGCTGAAAATTCAACTATGCCATTACAGGAATAAATTACATTTTAAAACATATTCTAATAGAAAACAGTTTGTAATAATGTGGAGACTAAAATGTTTCTAAAATGTTTTAAAAATCTTACAGATCCCAGAGTTTTTGAATGGTTTGTAAGTATATTACATACTGTAGTCTGAGACCACACTAAGGGCCAGATTTACTAAACAGGGCAAATTAGCGTTAGAGCGCAATTCCATAAAAGCGCCGTCACCGATGGGAGGGGAAAATTCTGCATGTGATTTACTGAAAATGCGCACATTAAAGAACACAGACACAGCCAGATCATTTCCATAATGACCAGCGCAATCTACCAAGAGCAGCGCAAATTACCGCCTGCTGTAAGACATGCTTTTTTTGGGCGTTAAATAATGGGGCAAGTACCAGTAATTTGACGAGCACAAGCGTTAGTAAATCGCATTGCGTGATTAATTTTAATACTCTCCTCCCATAAATTTTGCATCTGAAAGGAAAACTCCTACAAATGCATATTCAATAAGGTCAGGCGCAAAAATAACTTATGTCCACGCCTTTTTAGTAAATCCTGACAGTACTACTTTAACGCCAAAAGACGTTTTGCGCTGGTGTGAGCTGTTAGTAAATCTGGCCCTGAAAATGTAGTCTAAACCTAAAAATAAGCCATTTTATTTGTTTACAGGCACATTGCGAGGCAGATGGCAAAGTACCATGCCATACATGCCCACAACGGCTGGGTGCCCCAATCAGACCTCTGGCTGAAGATGAGCAAGTTCTTTTCTCTTGTTCCTACACACTTTGATGACCCTGAGAAGGACCAGAGGTGAGCTTTAGTTTGCGGAATTGCATCGTGTTTTTAAAGCCATATATGGTATAATTGTGTTTTGATGGTTTTTAGCAAAGCAGAACACGTAGAGTAACACACACTTTAGGTGTGACACACACTTTAGAAGCTTTCAATACAAAGAGGTTCAGATCTCAGCTTCACGTGCTGTGACGTACAGAAAGTACTTCGGGTTCTTTAGATGTGTGGCATTTCTCTTGATGTTTTTTTCCCAGTATGCTTTGCTTACACTGTGGTTTGAAAATCCTCCCAGTGTTTCAATGTTAGATGACGACTCATCGTGGCACAGACAAACGTGTTTGTTCAGGCTGAGAACAACATGCATTAAGAACAGTGTCTATCAAATGGCTTTAGCAGAAATAATCTTTAATAATAACCTTTTAATATTATAACGTCTTTTAAAAATTCTGGATTCTCTTTATATAAGATGATAATAATCTATATTAAAATATAATAATGACTTATTTATAGAAAAGTCTTAACAAGTCAGTGCCAAATACCCATTAAATTTCTACTGACAAATTTTTGCAGATGCAACTAAATTTGTACATTGTCTGAAGGAAATGTGAGTGCGTGTATATGTAAAACTTTGTTTTTTTTTACCTTGTTGCTGTGTGGGTTGCTAGAGTGTTTGTCTAAGTCAAGTTTGAGCAAAAGTAACAGTTCAGGTATGTTTGAATTTAGAGTTGGATTAGAAATGGATTATTTTTACACCTTAGAGGCACCGAAAGTTATTGCGCAACAAGCGCTGACAACAAATTACACGCCCATACAGTGTCTCTGCAGTTGACTATTTATAGACAGTGGTTTTTAAGATGTTTATCTTATTGAGTGAGGCGGGTTTGTGTACAACGTGCCTTATTTGAATCACACTGGAACACAAAAGCTCGTTTGTGTCGTCTGTTTGCAGGCTGAACAGTGAGGTGCCCAGTGCGGCGTGTCTTAGAGACGAGATGATCTGGCTTCAGCAGAACCTTTCTAAACTGGGTTCCCCAGTCGTTCTGTGTCACAACGATCTGCTCTGTAAGAACATCATCTACAACCAACAGGAAGGTGAGTCCGACAAACCCCACCAGCTTCCTTCAGCCACAGCGTATGTTTCCCCAACCCCCCCTGCCTAAGGTAGGCTTAAATTTAGTGTTTTCACCTCTGAAATATAGCATGGATGCCCTTTCCTAAAGGGGAGTAAAGTTACGTTCTCATCCAATTTCATCAAGGCATCAGGGGAATCCACTGGTTTCCATAAAATATATTTTCTGTTCTTGAAATCAAAAGCAAATGTGTGTTTGTGTTTGCTTTGGGGAATGTTGTTGAATGCTGTGATGCTGTTTACTATCTTCATGATGTACAGACCAGCGACTGTCTGCCGCTACCTGACCCACAGGATGAAGAGTGAATGCGAGTGTGACTCGAGTCATTCCTGTTATGCAGAACGTTTTCACTTCTTTCCTTTCTGCAAATATATTTATGAAATGAGGAAGTATTGCTATAAAACACAGTATCAGACAGATTTATTTATACAATGACAAGAAAATAACAGGAAGGAAATTTAAAGCTAAATTTGAATAAAAGTAAGTCATTCGATATTTTGGACATTTTAGTGTTTATTTAAAACATGTAAAGTAGACTAGGAGAATAATATATATAGATCAGAATTTAAAGTTTATAAATAAACACATTTTAATAAAATATTCTTATTTTAATATATATTTTTAATTTGTCATTTTTACTTTAATAATTTCTCTTTGGTCTGAGTGGATGTTGACATTTTTGTCATGTTCTCCGGTACCAAACCAAATAAAGTACAATATTTTTGTAGAATAAATGATATTTATAAATAATATAATGAATAATTAACTATATATTTGTCATATTAAATATTTAGGTATATAGATATTTGGTATATATATTATACTGTAGTTGTTATTTAACATTTTACTAGATTATAAATATACATTTTAATAAAATATTCTAATTGTAAATATTTTTAATTTGTCTTTTTTACATTTTTACTTAATTTATCTTTGGTTTGAGTGGATGTTGACATTGTCGTCATGTTCTCAGCTACCAAACCTAATAAAGTACAATATTTTTATAGAATAAATTATATTTATAAATAATATAATGAATAATTAACTATATATTTGTTCAATTAAATCTTTAGATATAAAGATATTTGATATATATTATACTGTAGTTGTTATTTAAAATGTTATAAATAGATAAATACACACACACTTACATTATTAATTAAAATTCACCCTGTGTTCACTTAAAATCCTCAGCATAACAGGAATGACCCACTTGGAAGAGTATGAGCATGAGAAAATGGCTGCTCTGCCACAGCAGTAGTGTGAGAATGTGTAGTTCCTGTCTCTCACTTTTTTTTTTCTTTTTTTTGAAGTGGCAGCAACAGTCAAACTGATTACCACCAGCACGTATCGGTTGCCCTAAAGGTATCACTTGCCCCTAAAATCTGTTCTTGAAGCAGTAAATAATTCACAACATGCGATTAGAGATTGGGTCATGGAAATCTGCTTGGAGAACAGGGTTTGGAGGCAGCTGCGACCTTGGGCACTTGTTTATATTTGAAGAACTTAGAGAGAGGAAGGAGGCTCTGTTCTCAGAAAAAAAAACAAAAAAAAGCCAAGCCACTTCCTCCAACTCACTTTTAACACACAGACCAAAGGGGCGGGAGGAAGTTTTCATAGTAAAATATTTACGTTTTTGACATCCCTGCTCACTCAGCCCCCTCCCCTTCCCGACGAGACCTATAGAAAGTTACGCAAGAGCGGGAGTGTTACGCAATAGGCCAGCTTTCCAAGATCACACTTGTTTTTGTTTTTCTTGCTTTTCGTTGACACTCAGGGAGTCAAATAAGTTTGAAAGTCCCACAGGCTCGACCTGCACAGGAAGCCGCCGTGGCATTTGCAAAGAGCCAGTAACTTGGGGCCTCATTGGCTGGCTAGTGGTCCAATGGGGATGCTGTGTGGTGGGGGTGTGCGTTTATGAGATGAGCCGTGTTTGTTCTTAACGGGGGAGGTGCCCAATGGCCTCTCTGCAGTGAAGCTGTGTGTGTTCTGTGACAGATGTGAGTTTGCCCAAATCTCTTCATCTGCTGCACAGGGCTATAGCCACTGACTGGAGGTGTTCAGTGTGTCCCGCTAGGACGCCACCGGGTCCGGTAACCACCTCACGTGTCTCTTTCTGTAGACCAACACTTCTGTCCAATGTCAATCAAACTTTTTACTACACACCATAAGCTCTAGAGCACTGGGAATGCAAGGCAACGTAAAGTCAAACACACTTTAGGTGCAGTAATGCTACATATAACAACCTAGGCAGTGATTAATGAATAATGCATTACACATATGTAGACTGAGAGGAGTAAGGCTTTGTATTCTGTAGTCCACACTGTCTACATCACCTGACCGATCCAGTCATTGCTTGCTAGACCACTGCTATACAGACTATTGCCACTAGATGGCAACATTGCCCATTTTCTCTCCTTTAACTCCTCTGTCCTTCCAGCCCTGTGGTTTTACAGTACAGCTGTCTCCGTTTTTTCATTTGTATTGATTTATTTGCATTTTCTAAAGCTGTAAACTCTTGTCTAATCTGACTTGTTTATCCATTTTTGTTTTGTTCTCGCTTTTATTTTACTCTCTTTTTACTGTTTCCTCCTGTAGAGCAGAAGACTGTTTACGCGAGGCGCTCTTTCTTTCACCGGTCACGAGATTTCCTGGAAAACTTGCAATAACTTTGCCCACTCGCTTAATAATTTGTATTTAAACAGGAATCATTGTTTGTTTTCAGTTGAAATATTCTCAAACAAACAAATAAATAGTTTGAAAAATCCACATTTTCCACAAATAAAATAAAACAAAAAGTTGCAAGTTTTCCAATCTTTTCTTCTCAGCAGGCTCATGTAAATGGTGATTCATCAATTAGATAAACTTTTTAATTAATAACAAGTTATTTTATTTTTTAAAAGATATTCATAGTTTTTATGTTATTATTATCATTGTTTTTATAATTAACACTTTAAACATGTATCATGTATTTAATTGCTTGTTTCTAATTTTAGAATGTTTCTAATTTAAGAGTGCTTTTTACAGAATATAGAATCAATTTCATTTACCCCTACACTTAAAACTTTATAAAAAATTATTAAAAAGTGTTTTTTTTTTATTATTGTTTTTTTTTTAAAGTGATAAAATTATTTGGTTATGATGGAAATGATACATGATGGGGTAACATGGGTATAATGAACATCAAAAATATTATTAAGATTGTTGCATCATGATCTGAAAGTAGCTTTTTTGACATCATTACCATAATGGTCAGTATCTGAGAATTTTAATTCAGAAACAATATCTTTCCAACAGTTCAAAAGTTAATTGAGCGCCACTTTTGGTCCAAATCGTGAAACAAAAAAATCACTACCATCACATACAAAATCAAAAACCTCCTAAAGACATGAACAGGTCATTATTAGAGGATGTGAAAACAATTTTAAATGAAATGAAACTGTCTGAAAAAGTTTCATTTTTCAGAGTGACCCTAATTGAAGAATCACCTAAATATAACATGCTGTTTTTTCCCACATGCATGCTATAAGTGCATGAAATCTATCCCCATGTCTTGTTCACTTTGTCATTTGTTTATTCTTTCTTGTCTTGTACCAGAATGCAAATCCTTACTCCTTTTCCCAGATGTGATTTGATAAGTCATTTAAATAGCAGATAATGCCCATGTAGTGTTGGTTTTCTAATACAGGCAATAGATTGTTACAGTAAAAAAAAGAACAAGGGTTATTAAGAAGACTAAGCCCGTGTGCCTTTCTAAACAAACTGCTATTTGTTTCCCCTCCTGCAGGAAATGTCAAATTCATTGACTACGAATATGCTGGGTACAATTATCAAGCCTTTGACATTGGGAATCACTTCAATGAATTTGCAGGTAATGCGATGTGAACACAAATTAGCTATTGTATAGAAGAGAAAAGAACGTGCTTAACCAGTGGGTGTGGCCTTCTTGTGATTGACAGGTCTGAATGAGGTGGACTACACCCTGTATCCTGGGCGAGAGCTCCAGTTGCAGTGGCTCCGGGCCTATCTGGAGGCCTACAAGGAGTACAAATCACAGGGCACACAGGTCTCCAACACTGAAGTGGAGGTGCTGTACGTGCAAGTCAACCGCTTCGCCTTGGTGAGTCGAAACTGGAATTATCCGCCACGGTCTGGAATCGTGACGCATTTCGATCCATCTGCAACCCTGCCAAATTAAACATCAGACTTTTGTTTTTTCAATGTAATTACTTTCTTTAATGACATGCAGCATTTTACAAAGTAAACTGGAACATCGTGAGCAGTTTAACTATTTAGCAGGTAGATCGTCTGCATTAGAGCGACGCTGGAAGTGGAGATGATGGTATGAATAATGATTGCAAGTTGTCAGGGAAGGAGCCTTGACATCCTGCCCACCTTCGCAGGCGTCTAATGAGAGGACCTCTGGGTGTTTGTGTGCGTTCGCAGGTCATTCTTTGACGATCGAGTAGCACACCTGCCCTTTCTTGACGATGATGTTTACTTTGGAGAGGAAAACTAATTTAATATCCAGTGTACTCTCGCCGTTCAGGCTTTTGTGATCAATAGACGTGTTAAAAGCAGTGCAGACATTTTTTTAATTTCCAGTCTGTCAGGGGAAGAAGGGAAAAAAAAGCCCACAAAGAAAAAAAATAAATCAACCTCTGGCTTTCAGATATGGTGAACAAACTGAGGGAGGCACTGTTTTCTCTCCTGTCCCTGAGAGGGACCTTGACAGATGCTAAAACAAATGCCAGAGGAATGCCACAGTTTGAAGCTTAATGAACGTGATTTGTTGCCTTCATTTTGGATTCCTTTTTTTGCGGCCTTAATTGAAAAACCAGAGAAAACTGAAGAGTGCTGAAAAATATTACAGTATTATGCAGAATATGAGCATAGTCTGATAAAGTTAGTCATGTTAATGCACTAACCTGCTGTAAACAGATTAAGCTAATATTACGGTTTCTAGAAATCGAAGGCAGCTGTCTTATGCTTTGAATAATCAGAATTTTGTATTCTGATTATTCGTTTATATCATATAACTTAGATGATATTATATCAAACAAAGGTAATTCTGAATAATATTGGATACAGCTGTGAAAAAGTTACAAGGAGGAAATCAACAGAAAATTGCCAGAAATTGTTTATACAATAATTTATATGCTTTGTAAACCTGTTTTTTAAATAAAAATCAATACTTTTATTTAGCAAGGATGCATAAAATTGCACAAAAGTGACAAAAGACTTTCTATTTCTATTAAAAAATGTCTCCACAAAAATATTACGGAGCTGTTCAAAATTGATGATAATAATAATAAATGTTTCTTGAGCAGCAAATCAGCATATTAGAAATGATTTCTGAAGACTGGAGTAATGATGCTGAAAATTCAGCTTTACAATCACAGGAATAAATTACATTATAGAATTATGATATAAAATTATATTATATACTACATAATTATATTGAAATCAAATACTGTTATTTTAAGTTATAATAATATTTCACAGTATTACTGTTTTTATTGTATTTTTGATTAAATAAATGCCGCATAATGGACTGAAAATCTTGCCAAACCCAGACCTTTGAACAGTAGTGTGTTTTAAATGAGTTTATAACTATATAAAATAATAATATGAGTTTATTTAACCATTCTTTCCAAATAATATCTCCATATATTCCAAGGACTTGTCATTTTAGATAGACGTGGGTGTGTGGCGCCCATTGAAGCTCTGCTTTATTATGTCACCCTGATGTTTGCACACTATCTTCACATGCCTAAGCCAGGAGACATGGAGTTTTATAAAAGATGGTCTGAATATACTCCGAGATTGTGTCTGAGGGGGTTCGGGACCCTTGACTCTGGCAGAGGCAAACATTTATTCTGTGCAGTTGAGCGAAAAACACAGAGGATAGAGACTTTATTATAGGCCAGCAAACCCGTGATCTTTACTCACATGATGGCAGGAGTGATTCAGTCTCATCAGAGGGCTTTTATATGGATGCCACATTTTCTAAGCTTTTACTTCACTGTCAGTGATCCAGAATCAACACAAATAACTTCCATGCAGTTATCTTTTTTCCTTTTTTTAATGGGTCCACTAAAAGGAAGCCGTCTTTGCTTAGAAAGGCATGGGTCAAATGTTTCCAAGCAACAATACGACATACAATCTGTCACAGTTAACTCCAGTGTCAGGGTGAATCTCACAAAGCCTTTCTTAGTCCTATTTTACCCTGAAATCAAAATAGAAAATTTAGTGTTCATTGAATGAAGCCTGATTTTTGGGAACATTAAGATTTATGCAGTGAAACATTATTTTTATAACAGTTAAACATCCACCACCTCTTCTCAGTTATGTAAGGCAAATCTAATTTTCATTAATGTATAATGGGAAGTTTGGGAACAAATTATATATTTATAATATAATACATTAATTTAGTATTTGTTGTACTGAGTTTAAATTACACTGATTCGAGTAAAATTAAATATGTCTGGTTTTGAGGATAGATTTTTATATCATTTATTTATTTATTTATAAAAATCTTCCTGGTACTGAAAATAGACTTCATGTCATATTCATATGACTCTGTGTTAATTTTATGTACTATTATAGTATTTATTAATAGTTTGAAATAGCTTTTATTTTTATATTTTCATTTTTCATTTTTATTTTAGTTTAGGTTTTAGTTAAATTGTATGCACCATTGTGATTTTATTAGTATTTTTAAAATATTTTTATTTAGCATTAATTTGTTTTATTTCAGTTTTAGTAGTTTTAGTATTTATTTTTTAAAACTGATTTTTAAAAGTTTTTTTATTATATTTAAATGTATTTTATATTTATTTTATAAAATGTATTTAATATTTAATATTTAGTTTTATTTCAGCTTAATTTTAATTAATTAAAAAAGACAAGTCTTAGTTAACAATGAAAACAGTAAAATGAATATAATTATATATAATGAATTTATAATTTGAATTTATTTTTTGAAATTTACTCCTCAATACCCTGATATCTTTCTATGTGAAGACAAGAAAATAAAAACTTAAAGCTATCCTCACTTTCCTCATGGTCTTTGGTTTTTGTTCTCCCCAGGCATCTCATTTCTTTTGGGGACTGTGGGCATTGATTCAAGCTCAGTACTCCACCATTGACTTTGACTTCTTGGGGTAAGTTTTCACTTTTGAGCAACAACAACATCCATATAATCAAGATTTCAATGTATTCTCATTCTTGGCCACCAAATTTGCTTCTGCAGATATGCAGTTCTCCGTTTCAGCCAGTACTTCAAGATGAAACCAGAGGTGACGTCACTGCACCTTCCAGAATAATCTCTCAGGTCATGGCTTGCGCTACTCTAGAGAAGGGCTCCCCCTGGTGGACACAAGAACCAGCTGGAGACCTCTTCAGTTTGTAGACTGAACACTGCACTTACTTGTCTGAACACATCATTTTAGATAAGCCCCAAATCATCTCTGAACTCAAAGCTGGTTTAGCGTTGTAGAAAACCAAGCACCTAAGCCCTCCTCCTCCTCGCTTTTACGTGGCGGTCGAGAGAGAGGGTCACCCCAGTGCCCTAGTCCATTTTCAGTCAAGTGAAATTGCCAACTGACGTATAGACGGCTTACTCTGGAGCCTCGACTTGCCAATGTATGTGAAGAGTGAGCCCTGGAGAATCTCAAATTAAGAAAAGCTCCCCAGATACCCATCCTCCAAGGACAGGGAACCTCTGACAACAACAATTATTATCTGAAGACAGAGAGGAGGGCCGCTGGGTCTGTTTTCAGCGACTAACTATCATCCTAAAGGTCATTCCTGCTTGTTTACACAACTTTTAATGGGAGAAATCAGTGTACTGTAAGATAATGTTGGCTTTACTGTATGGATAGTGACTGATTCTGTCTAAACGGTGAACTTCGGGCCTGTCTGTTCCTACGAGGGTTGTTCCTGGCACAGCTGCGGTAAGATGTGCGATTCAGGGACCAATAGGAGCTTCGTTGTTCGTTTCTGGCAGACGATTCCTCCCCTGTCCTGTCACTGTGAACCACTGTATAGCGCTTTCATAAAGTTTCTCATTGTTTTCTCAGCATGGTGCTTGGAGAAAGTAGACGCACAGTAGCCGTGGCTACAATGAGCCGGTAGCTAATCTGAAGCCCACACCAAAGTGCTGATATTTCTTGCTTGTACATTATGCACAGTGTATTTTTCCACAGTAGAAATAACACATGGTAATATTTACATTTCGAACGGTGGTTTTTGTACTTATTTAAATGGCGCTGTTAAAGACGTGTGCTTTTTCTGGGAGGTATCGGTGAACTTTTAGTAATGGATGTATTTCCTGGAAGCCTTAACGATGGTATCGCCTGCTGGACGCACTAAAGCTTTTGTATTCGTAACCCCCGTCCGCGTAGCTCAATTACAGGCCTTTTTGCACAAACTCTGACTGCTTTAAGAACAAAATCAGTCCTCACTTCACCTTACGATGGCCCGCTCTTGCGATGGGCCTGCTTTAAGACTGCACATGGTGGGAGATTTTGGTAATGCTTTATTTTGCAGGGTCCCTGTTAATAAATTTTAACTGCTATAGTAAAAACTGTTTATATGTAACCAAGTTACTCCACACAGTAATGGCGTAGTAGTTTATTATTCAGATATCTTACTCAGAACCAAGGTCAGAAATGAATCTGGACTTTTAAATTGACAAAAAATGTAAGGGCAAATAATGTCCTTGTGGTAAATTATATATGTTTTTGTTATCTGTTACACCACTGTTCAAAAGTTTGGAGTCAGTGAGATTTTATTTTATTTATTTATTTTTGAAAGAAATTAATACTTTTATTCAGTTCTTTCCTTTTTTTCGTCAAAGAATCCTGAACAAGCATCACAGTTAACTGGGTTTAACATTAATAATAAGAAGAAATGTTTTTTAAGCACCAAATTATTATTTCTGAAGGATCATGTGACACTGAAGACTGGAGTAATGGCTGCTGAAAATTCAACTTTGCCATAATAAATAACATTTTAAAATGAATTCAAATTAAAAACAGTTATTTTTGTATTGTATAAACTATAATCATATTTTTGATCAAATGAATGCAGCCTTGGTGAGATTAAAAAATGTTAGAATTAGAAGATTAGAAAATTAGAAATATATTAGAAAATCTTACTGACCCCAAACTTTTGAACATTTAATTTCTTATTTTTTTTAAGGCTGATCTAATTTTGTGTTTAGACACCATAGTTACCACTTACATCAGTTGATTCATTTAAATTATTTGACATAAACTATCTTAGAGAACAAGATAAAATATGCCACTGAAATCATTTCCAGTTAGTTTCTGATGCTGCTCAGTACACATGAGCAATGTATTATAAAGTGTGACCAAGATTATATTTTTTCCAAGAAGTTTTCTGGTGCAAACCTAAGCTCTGAGACTTGCCTTCGCACCATCTGGCTACCCTCATTTACCTCAGTTTCCTGTGTCAGTTTGCCTATACTACAAACAACCATATACAATTCTGTAAATACTAGAAACTGTGAATTTCTGGTTGTTTTGTATTTTAACGTATGCTTCTTTTTCTATGCCAGTTCTTTTGTAACTGTCAAGCTTGCACCTTGATCACGTTTTTGAACTGTCAAAGACCACATAGAATGCTACTTTTAACTTTTTCCTTTCTTTCTTTCTTTTTTTTTTTTTTTTTAAAAGCACCAGAAATGTTCATCAAACAATAATAGTGGGAAATTTCTCTCTTTTAACAGTCTATGAAAATTAACTGATTTCTTTGCACTCTTTAGCATTTGTATAAAACCGAAAGTGATGGGTGGTTCCTACTTTCAGCCAATGAAGTGCTTCTGGTTAACATAAAATGTAGAGGACTGCCTCATGCAAGCATCTGCTGGCGGTTTTTAGTATAGGTGTGTATGTACAACTGTAAACAAACTGTAAAAGAAAATCTTTGCTTATTATGAAACAATGTCTGTTGCAATAACTAAAGATATTCTTTTTCTAAAAAGAAGAACTGTTAAGTAGATTTAATAATAATCTGGGGATTAAATCCTGAAGTGTTGCATTGTAGATTCTGTATCAAATAATTTGAATAGAAATAAAATTAAACAAATTATATTTGCCCCATTTTCTTGTCTTGACTGTGTCATGAAAAACAATATTTTATGTAATTTACCTACTTGATCTGTATTATGAGCATACAGAGCTCAATATGTTTAACCCTCATGTTGTGCAGAGAGGATTTTCTTTTATCTGAAAATGCTAGTTATTGCATCCTGGTCTCATGTCGACAAAGTACCTCTGGGAACTTTTTCGTAAGACGCGAAATACGTACCGCCATGAACATTTCGTGACATATTCAGTGTGAAATGTCCACTAGGTGGCACTAAAAGAGTGTTCGTTTTTTCCCCCCGAACAGATGAACAAACATATGGTATGTTTTATGTGATGTTGGTTTTGTACTTGTCACCACAGTTCTGACTTGAAATGTTCTTTGAGTGGCGCTGTAAGTCTAATGCACAGTGACGTTTTAAAATAACGTACCATCTGCGCTACACCTAAACCTACCCGACAATGTGAACAAAAGTGAATGACATAAAAATGCAATCACAAGCATGCTGCTTTAGCATCTCTCATCATGAGTTAGGTTTTTGATGGGATTCGTACCCAAGGATTCTTCATCCCAAGTCCGATTCTGTGCTGGCTGAGCTACCGTGCAAGCTTGTTATGTCTGGAAAGCGAAGAGCTGTAATCATAACTGTGTACGAAAACGATTCCAAGTGCCCACTGTTTTACCGCTTCTAGTGTTCATTTCTGTTGGAAACTGCAGTGAAAAAGTTTTCATCATGAGACCAGGCTTATTGCATTAGACTAAAACGTACTGACTTTGTTTACACAGGGTATAACAACCCCCTTTTTTGTGTGTAGTTTTTTTTCTTTACACTTGTGGTGTTTTGGGTCAAAAATGATCGGCCTACAAAAAAATTGCTTCTAAATTTCACATTATGATATTGTTACCAAATATTTGGATTTAATCTTTTATCAGCTTGTTTTCTTTCAATTAGGACTGGTTGGAACTGACTGGTCATAGGCCTCATTGATCTGAGTTTATGCACCTCAGCTTTTGAGAGAATTGATCTACGAATGCTTTTTTTCTCTTAGAAACTGAGGTGTATAAGCTCAGGCCTACAACCAATCAGTTCCAAAAGGAAATACAAAAGCTGTGCTAACTGAATGAAAACAAGTTCACAAAATGTTAGAATCCAAGATTTGGTTATAATATAGCGTAATGAGAGATTTACAAGCAATTTTTAAAACGTTGGTTATTTTGGACTGGAAACACCAAATTAGGTAAAGGAATTTCAGCACAGTACAATGGTAAAAATTGTAAAGTTACACTGAAGCCACCAATTTTTGTTCACAAAAGTAGTTAACGGCAGTGAATGGGAAAAAAAGCACGCCTGCATTTTATGCTACAGAGTGTTTCAGAAAGAAATAATTATAATGGCGCTCCAGTTCAGACTGTAATTGAATTAGTTCCAGTCCCTCCAGCGACTTCCACCAAGAGCTCTGCATTAATTACCAAATTCAATATCTGTATTCACGCCTCAACTTATTTCCATTTTACAAAGGTCAAATTACAAACACTTGTCTGAAATAATTACAAGTGCCGAGACGCAAACATATTGAGATATTAGGACAATTCTTGTGCCTCATTTACATACAACAATATGAGCAAAAACATAATACGCCTAAAAGTTTGTTCCCTACAAACTTCTCTACACGTTTTCATCATTAAAAGCAAGATGCACTGAACAAAAAGCCCATGCATGCTGCACGCATCTATTCATGCCTCTGCTTTTTTTCCACAACAGGTGGTAGACATGGACTAAATGACTGAAAAAGCTTAAAAGCAGCTGAAGGCAGAACGGACCAGACAAAGCTCGCATTCACAGCATCTCTTTTAACACACCGCAGGAGGGTGTAATAAAGCAATACGCAGTTATGGGAGCGTGTCTCATAGAGACAAGGTCATCATAATATGGTTTGAGGAATAAAGACGTAAAAGCCGCTGGGTTTGTGAGCCACAAACAATGTGCAGCGGGTCAGGGCGTTCATTCATCTTGATTAGATGTGCCAACCTAATTACAAGCGGAGGAAACAGTAATTAGCACAAGTCTCACCTCGTTAATCACAAAAGACTTCTTCAGTCTATTTTTATCTGATTAATGGCTCTTTAAACATGGGGGGGATATTTATATTTGGGGTAATTGTACTCAGCTTGCTCGATCTAGTTTTATTTCACTGTAACCTCATTAGTTTTCATTGTTTAATGGAAGCTCTTGTCGTAGCTAATGTGTGTATCTTCACAATGAGATGACTGTAATAGGCTGCAAGGCTGATCTGATGTTTCCAGGGTATTAATGAAGACTTTGTTTATGGCTAGCAGCATTTGTATATACACATCAAAAGAGGGATGTGTGTCAATGCTAAATCATATTTTGTGCATTCATGACCACTGACAATCATTAAAATACAGAAGACATCACAGGTAAATAGAGTAAAACTTTAACTAAAGATAACACCATATATACCCAGCTGATTAATCACAGTACATTCAGACAGTTGTTTTGTATCACAAGTTTTCTGAATTGGTATGTTTAAATATTTCTAGAACAGAATTCTGAGACTAAATAAAGCCAGGTTCAAAGTTCTTGTTTCATTTTATTCACATATTAACATTTTTATTTATTTATTTATATATATATATATATATATATATATTTTTTTTTTTACAGAATGGAGCTTAGATATCTCTTTTTAATCACTCCGTTAATCAGAAAATACTGTCACCAGAAAAAGAAATATATATATATATATACATATGAAAATTAGATTTCATTTTTTCATTTTCAATTAATTACATATCAAAGATATGTAATTGAAATCTACAGATGCAATAAGATAAAGTGTAATAAAATATTGTGTAATTAATAAAATAAGTGTATTTAGGATGTGTTCTTTCCACTAGACTAAAAGAAGCAAGTTGAATTAAAATAGCCCAAAATCTCAAAATTGTCAATGAAAGTGAAAAAAAAAGGTTTTGCCTGTAGTGTTTTGCCTTTAAACAGCAACTAACACCAAAGGGACAGTATATCAATCAGTCAATCAATCAGTCACCCTCTTGTCTGCTTTATTTCTTCTGTGCAACATGAAAGACAATATTTTGAAGAATGTTTCTGATTTCGACTATACAATGAAAGTCAATGGGGTCCAAACAAACATTTTTGGACTCCATTGACTTTCATTGTATGGAAAAAAAAACACTAAGACATTTTCAGAATACCTTCTGTAAGTCATACATATATGCAATAGCATGATGGTGAGTAAATGATGACAAAAAAAATCATTTTCGGCTGAACTATCCCTTTAAATGTATGTGGGTTGATCCTATCCAGGTGCATTCTGACAAATAATTTTCATCAAAGCACTCTGTTAGACTTATCCATGCTGTGTTCCCTTTATAGAGGAGTCATTGTTGAAACAGATTCAACTAAATAAGCCATTGTACAATGAAAGATTGCAGCGGAGAAACATCTGGCAACAGCAGGCCGCTGGAGTGTTTGTCTACAGATGTGGAACAATTCCAGCTCAGATTTACAACAAAGTCTACATGCAATAGGCGGCGTAATGGCCTGGATCAAAGCCCCAAATTGAGGAGCTAAAGATCGCGAATCAGATTAACGACTCTCGTACAATACCGACAGCTGTTCGTAACCCAGAGAGCTAAAGATATTCCCTCAGATTAACAGCGATGACAATGCCAGCAGCTGCTGCTAGAGCGGATAATAACAAAAGACGGGCGAGCGGACTAAGAAGATGGAGAAAAACATGTGCTATCATGACAAAGGGGTTGACAGACTCAAACGCTTAACATCCCACAATCCCTGAGGATCAAACGGGCTTTGTATCAGCGCGCCATTCGGCACTTAACTCTTACAAGAGGGCTCCAAAACTAATCTTGCCACTGCTGCTGTTGCTTTTCACTGAGCAAATCCTGACTGTGGTAGCGTTGTTACAGGCCTGCTGTCTGTGGAACAAAAATGATGGAGTGAAATCCATTGTCACAACTCAAAGAACGAGCAAATCAGCCTCTGACAATGTCAATATTCGGTTAAGCACTGTCGACAATGGGAAGCTGCCTGTGTGGTCCACACAAAATGACTTTGTGGGGTCTCTGTTGATAGAATTACTGTTGTTAGTCAATTCATAACGTTTTATTCGCATTGTACTGTACAGTATATCTGAAGCATTACTAACACTACACACACACACACACACACACATATATATACATATACATATATATATATATATATATATATGTGTGTGTGGTGTTAGTAATGCTTCAGAGATATACTTGACCTAATGTTTTCATTTCTATGACATAGCTTGTTTTCTTTATTATCTTCTTCACAATAAAAAGGATTCTTCAAAGTTGTAAATAAAACAAAGATTATTGGAGTACATTTTACAAGAAAAGACTATTTCAGTCATTCTACTTCAAAAATGTCACATTTAATTCAATGTGTTACTTGCCATTTCTTTGTAATTATTTGTGAAATTTAAAAGCAGCTCGAGTGAAAATCGTTTCAAGGGAATTTTTTTCAGTGATTTACTTTTTTGACTCAAATTTCTAGAAAATTTCTCAAATATTTACAAAGAAATGACAAGTAAACAAATTAAATGACATATTACACATGAAATTTTGAATTATAGAGATTGAAATAGTATTTTCTTGTAAAATGTACTCTTAAAAATATTTTACAGTGTAAATATATGCATTCACACGCACACACACACACACACACACACACACACACACACACGTTGGGTTTCTGTGAATTGTGGGGACTTTCCATAGACTTCTATTGTTTTTATACTGACCAAACACCATTTTCTATCCCCTAACCCAATCCCACACCCAAACCTACCCCTTACAGAAAACCTGTTTCCATTGTTACACTTTCAGATAAACATCATTTAGTATTTTTAATATTTTTTTTCCCCTTGTGGGTCCCCACAATGTCAAAAATGTCAGGTTTTATTATCCTTGTGGGGACATTTGGTCCCCACAATGAACCATAAATAAGAACACGCACACACACACACACACACACACACACACACACACTTTTTTCTATTATACTTAAGACTTTCCATCGACTTCTGTTGTTTTTATACTGAGCTGATGATATTTTCTATCCCCAAAACCTAACCCTCACCAAAACCTTTTTGCATTATATTTTCATTAAGACATAATTTTGTATGCTATTTAAGTCATTTTCCTTCATGTAGGTTATTTCAGGTTTAACTGTATACAAGAGGAGGCATTTGGTTCCCACTAAGATGCCAAAATATTTGACCCAAACACACTAGAATATGAGACAAACACCATTTTCTCCTGACACTCCTCATGATTGCATACCAGGAATCATGTGTTTGACCTTCAGTTCCTAATGACATTACCTTTGGGGTCAAAGGTCATCAGAGACAGGTCTATGGAGTGCAGGTAATGTCATGCAGTGAGTCATTAATTATGATCATGCATGCTTCCCATCAGCATCTTACAAAGGCTCAATTTCAAAACATTTGGTTTAGTTTTTGCTGTTTGTGTATTTTTAACTCCACAGAAGCCTGAAGTCGTTTGTATTGCTGTCTGTAAAGGGCAAGTTTTTTATTTGTTGATGATTAATCTTTCTGTCTTAAATCAGCATTACCTTTCACACTCAGATAGGTAGGGTAAAACTGGATGATAAAGAATGCCATAAAAGTGACTTTATTTAAAAGCAGACTACATTGTTATAAATCTAATGATATAATGGATGTCGCATGCATCTCTGCGCCACAAAAAAATGACCAACAGATGGCAGCAGTGTGTTGTCCATGGTTTAGAGTTAAAAAGGGCCTCTTTTTAAAGCATACATGAAATGATGAAAATGCTCTGTGGTATATGACTTTCAGCCACAGTAACTGCAAGATCTGCAATTCCTTATGTCCTATTAGTTATGATAAAATGAGCAGCTGGATGGCAGTAGAACTGAGGTGAGTTTCTTCTATATAATCACGAGAGAGCAAAAATAAAATAATATTTGTATTTTAATGTAAAAAAATATATAAGCCATTGACAGTGTTCTGCAGTATTTAGTACTGGGTTGTATGCAGTTAAAATTGAGAAAATAGACATGCAATATTTGTAATTTACAAAAACTAATTTGTTATGTCACAGGACCATTTAAGTGAAAATAAAAAACTAAAAATTGTGCAAAAATAAATTATACATATATTTAATATGAATATATTTTACAACAACATACAGTATGACACAAAATATCAATCCTATTTTATTTGTCAATTCTTTTTTATTTTATGTATTATTCTGGAGGTAGGCCTAATTAAAACACTATCCAAGCTTTTCTAATTATTTTGTAAAAGACTTTAGTAAATTATGGGGTAAACACATTTTGAAGAACATTTTGAATACCTGTATTTACATAAATACCTTTTATAATTGATATAGTAAATCACACTGTTTTCAGTCATTTCTGCTTTTAATTAAATGGTTGTGAATTGTAAATTGGAGATAACATTTCCATCACACATTATCATTCATACAACATATTCACACAACATTTTATCTGGAATTCAGAATATGCTTTCCTAGTCTTATGGAAAATATCATTTAAGATATTTGTTCATAATAATATATAATTAGGGCATGTTAAAGGGAGATGTTTACATTTTCCTCCCTCCATATATTGAACACATTAAATGAAGAATGAAGTCATTCTTCAGCAGCACACTGTTGTATTATTACAGCAGTGAGTTTAGTCTCTGTAGGTGAAAGTGACGGAGTTTTTCGGAGGTGTTACAGTACGGCTTGTGTGCTTTGCAAGTCAGTGGGACAATAGGTCATCTGTGCCCTGCACAAGAGGGCGGAGACGCCATCACCAGGGAGACTAAAGCTTCTCACCTGATTGGCTGAATTGGGGTTTTGAATCGTTTACTTTGGACCGACTCTGTTTGTAGGATTTTGTTCTCAATTAAATGTGGAATGCAGAGTTTTTTGGGGTGGCTGTGTGTATATGTGCCCTTTCTTTTTATTCATAGGCAAATATAAAGATCCCTTTAGAGAGGTTTGTGGAGTGAGCGAGAGTGATATCACCTAATCCGAAGTCTTTTAATCAATGCGATTTAACTCTAGGGATGTCAAAGTGTTTTTGCTATAGGCGCAAATACACAAGAGCCACTTTAGCACTCTTTAAATCTTTTTTGTTGTTGTTGTTTTGCCTTAGAACAAACTTTAGAAATGCAGGAAAGCCTATTCCTGTATTACTGAAGTAGAGTTTTTTTTGGTTTGATCGTAAAAAAGTGCATTTAATGCAGGGGAAGCTTTAATATAAGCTTTAATGAACCTACATTAGAACAAAGACTCTTCAACAACTTTGAAATGTGTCTCTCCAGCCTTCATACGCAGGGAAAACATAAAAAGCTGACCAATCTTAGACGACACAAAGACAAGCTTTATTCTGAGCATGAAAATCAGGCTGATCTAAAATAATTAATATGTCCTTGAGAAAAACAAAGGGCCCTCACAAAGCGAGAGACGGAGCTATAGAGATAGGAAAGATGGCTGATAATTGTTTTCAAGTCCTAGGCTATCTGTAAATGAGTTTGTTGTGCTGAAAACACTGTTTCCTGTCTCTTATAAAGCTCCCAGTTTTTTTTTCTTTTTTTCTATTCCTTGCCTTTGTTTCTTGTCATCCCAGCTCTCATATTTACTGTCTCCCTGGCTTTCATGGAGCTCCCGCTGCAAATTCTTTTGTGTACCAGGCTTTTAACATCTTTGCCCGGCTATTTATTTCTCCTCTCTGCTTTCACCCCAGACTTTGAATCTGTGCAACAGAAGAC
>JAFVLL020024122.1:0-10204 GCA_021397915.2 Tor tambroides | reverse complement strand
CTTAGAACAACTTGAGATGATTTCTATTTCTAGTGGATGGTCAATTTATATGTTGCAAAGGGAATGTAAATTTTCTGTGAATCGAGAGACTGTACTCTAAACACAGCCACCTGTCAACATGAAAGCTAAGCAAGAATGAGAGGTGCTTAGAGACTCCTGGCACAAAGACGCTTTCCGGATTTTTCTGCCAGCTACGTCAGCATTCAGGAAGCATCTGAACGCAGCCACGGTGGTCCTCGTCTGATTTCAGTCGCTCATAACTCTGGCTTACACTGAAAGGAGAGCGAGAGCCAAATTCTGTCCATCTTTAGTCCTATTTCCTTCCCTCACTTTCTCACTGTCATATTCCTTGACTTTTTTGGTGTGTGTGTATGCTTCCTGAAGAAGATTTATTAAGCTAGCGGGTTTATAAATAACATTTAATGTTTAGAGACACTGAAAATAACAAGAAGAACATGAACATGCCACAGCAGCCGCACCTGGACTCTCTGGGAGAGCTCACATCGGTTAAGCATTTTCTACTTTATTAACCCGTCTTTAGGGTGCAGACACCGTGTCTCCAGCATCCTGCCCTTCAGGGCCTTGAGATTTACGCCAAATCTTTTTTTTTTCCTTTTCTCTGAAAATTCTTGTTTGTTTTATGATCTCCTATAGTCTCAGATTTCCCACTATCTATGTGCACTTTCAATTGTAGCACTACAATGTCTAGACCAAAAGTACTTTTATTTGGGTTGAGAGTAGGATGCTGTCTTATTGAATTCGGGTGTCTGAAATGCCAGTGAAAAATCACCTCAGTATAGCAAGGCAGACATACAGCATGTTTGTTTCTAGCATTTGATACTGTGAAGGAAGTTATGAAAATGCCATAATAAAGAAAATGCACTTTAAATGGTCCTATGTGTAGTAAATGTTATTCAGAAGTGAATATAATAAAACACAACCACAATACAATCTCCACAGCTACATTAAAAGCCTTCTCACACACATACACATGCTCACACAGAGAACGGACACCAGAGGTTTAAAAAAGCAAAACTAATGATAGGTTTCAGAGGCTGGATGAGCAGAGCGTCACAGGTGAACAGCAGCTCTGCTCCATACGGCCAAGGCTGCCATTTTTCATTTCCTCCCAAAGGCCTGGATATACTTGTAAACATTATTGAAAATAATAACTTAATGCTTCCTGAGGCTCAGTTGCATCACAGAGACCATGCTAGTTATCTCTCTGTTCTTTACTGTTTATTATATCTGATAGATAAATTGAATCAATTTTTTCCCCCTCGTTTTAAATGTCTATTTATGCGTGAAAATAACAATGTTCAAATATCAAAAAAATATTACACTATTCAAACGATCATAATGTGATTCACCCAGAAATTGCTAGTAAATTTCACAATTACAAAGAAATGGCAAGTAACACATAGAATGTTGAAACGGTAAATAATTGCTGCTATATACATTGTAAACAATTAAATTGTGCTTTCTTGTGTGTGCGCTTTTAAAACTGGGCTGCTATTATGTATTTTAAGAATATAGGAGAGTTATGTTTTATGTATTTTTTTTTCTCTCTGAACAAAAGCACTATGTATTTGTTCCTTGGCCCCACTGCAGTAATGGGCATCCCAATAATCAATAAAAGCAGATTAAATTAACTTCTACTTAATTAACTGTAACGGTCATTCAACCTGGATGACTACTTTTTTTTTTTCTTCTGCAATTGTTGTTTTGGATCACATTGATCATTTTATCAACACACGCACACACAAACAACATAGATAAATGAATTAATCATTCATTCCAACAACAAAGTCCTGCAGCATTTCCCACAAGGCCAGAGAGCCATAGAGAGAAACATATCATAAAAGAATAAACAAGAAGAGACCCGTACTGAGTGATGCAGTCAAACGCTTTGAGGATAGAAAAAAGGTAGAGAGAGGGAGAGAGAAACCCACCACAGTGAAAAGGGCAGCATATGAACACATATGAGTGAGTACGCTGAAGTAATTCTCTGGCTAAAAACACGATATCACTTTTCTGCTGGCGTACACTGACAGGTTGGAATGCAGGCAGGGTCAAGTCCTGCATCCTGATTATGCGGCTGATATTCCCTGGGGTTCCGCTCATTGATTTGCACATCTAGTTTACCTTGTTTTCCTATCCATATATGACACTCTACAATGGCTCCTGATCGAGAAATGTGTCATACAAATAAATTATGGCCAACTATATGCTAAATAATTCTATAAATGTACTTGAGGGTGAGGTTGACAAAACAGAAGTAGTTTGCGAGCGCATGTACGTGTGGTGGCGTGCTCTGATTATTCAGTGTTGTCATGTGTAATGAAGCAAGCGGGCCCACCATTAATCAAAGGGACCAATCGGATAACTAATTTAGGCAATAGAACTGAACCACAAGACCAAATGGCCAGTGGGCAGGAGGGAAGGAAAAGAGAGAGAGAGAAAGGGAGACTAGGGATCAATATTTCTCTTCGGGGCAGATGCAGTTCAAAATCAGTTTCTAATTTGGCATATTAAAGCCATAATGGTGGTTGTGGGGCTAAGTTGCGCGGAGGGACAGGCGAGGTTAATTAGCCCACTGCACTCGCAGTCTGAAGTGGAGTCACACGCGTGCTCCTGCTTTAATTAACACTGAGAGAGAAAGAGAGAAAAGCGAGATAGGGAGAGAGAAAGTAAAAACAAACCGTCAGCAGGGTTTGTTAAGTGGGGAAGTGCTTTGAAGAATGCCCATAGCACACAACAAAGTGAGAGAGGGCCAATAAAGCAAGAGCCGCAAATAATATTCTATTGTATTCATTGTTTCGGCACAGTTCTCTACCCCGAGTGTGCCGTCTACTGAATTTGGCTGATCTGTTAGCTATCTATCGGTTGCCTCATGTTTGTGCATTTTACCATGATTCCTTCCCTTCAGATCAGTCCATCCTTTCTCAAATTCAATATTTATATTTGGGCATGATGATTTAACACAAAAGCATTTTCCATTAAAAAAAAAAAGATAAAGATAAAGACATCAGATAAAGTGAGGTTAGGTTTAAAATTAGAAATTAAGTCATATTTGGAGCAAGAATGCGACTAAGCTTGGGCTTTATATTGGGCTCTGTGCGTGTGCGCATGTGTGTGTGTGTGTGTGTGTGTGTGTGTGTGTACCTGTTTTTCTATTCTGGTGGGGACTTAAACCTGAATACACACAGACTCACGGGGACTTGTGTCACGGTGGGGACCTAAATTGAGGTCCCCACAGGTAAACAAGCTAATAAATCACACAGAATGAAGTTTTTTGAAAATCTAATCTAAAAGTGCAGAAAGTTTCCTGTAAGGGGTAGGTTTAGGTGTAGGGTTGGTGTAGGGCAATAGAAAATACGGTCTGTACAATAGAAAAACCAGTACGCCTACGGAGAGTCCCCACAAGGATAGCAAACCAGACGTGTGTGTGTGTGTGTGTGTGTGCGTAATTTATTCCTGTGACTGCAAAGTTGAATTTATTAGCAGCCATTACTCCAGTCTTCAATGTCACATGGTATTTGAAAGAGTAATCTTTTGTAACATTGTAAGTGTCTTTACTGTCGCTTTTGGTCAATTTAATGCATTCTTATTGTATACAATAAATAAATAAAATAAATAAATTTTACTAACCACATACTGTTAACAAACCAAAAAAAGTATGTTTACATGGCAAAATGTAGTGCTTATACAGTATACTTGCCATATCACAAATCATGTGTGTAATAAATCAGTGCCACTTATACAATACATAATATTTTGTTGCACTGGCCGAAAATCTGTAAATCTAAAAGACTGGAGCCGGCAAACACAGACTCTGCTCAAATGCAAATCAGGGCTAAAACTGGTGTTAATGTAATTCAGTCATATTCTGCCTCAGTCATATTGACAACTCGACTGTATGGCAGTGATACACTGATGTTCAGTGTAAATAAAAAGTAAAAATACAGTAAAAATACAGAGTTCTACTTTTTGTCTATTCAATGTCTATTCACTGATTTACTCATCAATAACGTAGCATTTTTCAGTTATGTGCACACAGGGCTTTTATCAGCAAATACTGATATATACAGTAGTATGTGATTTACAGTGTTTATATTCACTATCATGTACAAAAATCATTACAATATTTAATACACAGCATGGCCAGCCATATTTATATTACAACTGATCAAAGAAGAATATACTAATATTTTGGCCTGGTAGTATTGTGACCTTGAGTCAAACGACTGTACTTTAAGATAACCAGTTCATCTCTTAGCGACATGAGACATGTCAGTCCTCTGTTTGACATGCTGCCTGTGCTGAAGGCTGCTGATGTGATCAGAAGGTGTGACCCTGCGCAGCACTTAGCTCACAGGAAGCAGTTGTTAAAAGGAGGACGTCCTCAACTGATGTGAGGTTCCTCTCTGCTAACACGACCGATTGAAACACTATCACTCTAGAGCAAGAAAGAAAGAGAGAGAGCGAGAGAGAGAGAGAGAGAGAGAGAGAGAGAGAGAGAGAGAGAGAAAGAGTGATGAAAACCCTCATTATATCATGGAGTGTTCGGGTCACCTGTCACGTGTCAGACGTCCTGCTGGCGTTGTAAAATCTGCCTGATAGCCCATTAGTTCTGCTGTTATTTGTAGGGGAATTTACATAAATATGTAATTCTTACAGGATAGTGTTTCACATAAAGTCCTCAACAAAGGGTACTGTGCAACTAATTAGGTCTAATTTTTCATTGTTGCTGTTATGGAAACAAAAGGGGGATGATGAAGAGAGGTGTGTGTGTGTGTGTGTGTGTGTTGTGTGTGTGTGTGTGTGTGTGTGTGTGTGTGTGTGTGTGTGTGTGTGTGTGTGTGTGTGTGTGTGTGTGTGTGTGTGTGTGTGTGTGTGTGTTTCTTGATGAGGTCCAATCATTTCATTTATTCTCATTACAGTCGATGTCAGACTGTTTCCTTAACTGATTCAGGGGTCAGTGATTGAACTAGCTGGGCTTCATACACACACACACACACACACACACACACACACACACACACACACTAATGTTCAAAGCAAAACAATGGGACACATTTAGTGCATACTCAACAGAAGAAAAAGAAAAGAAACAGGAAGGATTAGGTAATGGTTTTTGCAGGTGGACATGATTCAAGTCATATAGTTTACGGAAGAGTGAAGAAGAGGAAGTGAAAGCATTACAATGTATGTCTTTCAGCCATTTAACAATTTCAAAGAGAGAATCATCTGAAAGAGACTAGAAACACTGCATCATATGATCCTAAACGAAAAACGTTTTATTCACGTTTTCATTGAATCACAATCTAATTACATCATTCCACAAATTATGCACATTTTTCATTGACAGTAGAGAAAGGATAGAAAATAATGGGTAGAAGACAGAGGAACAGGATCAGTAAATTAGGCAAGCCAGACTCACATTGCCCACACGATCACACAACTCCATATGTGAGCACAACTATGAGCAATACGTTTGTTGCCGTATTTAATAATCTTTGCAGTGTACTTTATCAATTTTGTCCATTAAATAATATTAACAGAAATTTTGATTTTAATAATGTACTAGCAAATATGGAAATTAACATGAACTAAAATTAATAAATGCTTTAGAAGAAGCCTATATTACTTCAGTATTTATTTATTTATTTATATATGGTTCAATTTCAGGCATCAATGTCAATTTTTTTTTCTTTTTTTGTGACATTAACATGCTTGCACTTTTTGTTTTCTGTGACATTTGGTTGTGAATTCAGCTCCTTTTCTTTCTTTCTTTCTTTCTTTCTTTCTTTCTTTCTTTCTTTCTTTCTTTCTTTTTATGTCAGCTAGTTAAATTGTTTAACTGTTATAGAGGAAGTTGTTGAAATTGTTAACATCAGTAAGAATGGGCTGAAAACTACAATCCAATTTCTAACGTATTGCCATTATTTTACAATAAAATTATTAATGAATTCATGACTGTCTCCAAGTATCCTGTATATTTTTAATAATAGTATTAGTTCACAAAGGTCAAATTTGTATATACAGTATTTGTGTTGGGGGGGGGGGGGGTCCAGTTCCAGTGCACAACACTGTATTGAAAATGATAAAGAATACAGTTAAATAAAGCAATAATCCCCATGGAGCTGTGACTTACAGAGATTTTAAAACAGCTGATGGGAATAGGCATTTCTAAAATCACTATAAACCACAGCTTCTACTGGGCTTGTTAATTTAATAAAATAATTCCTAAAAAACCCAGGAAGGCATTAAAAAATAAACATATAGTAACAAAACATTAATCACTTAATAATAACAAATCATAATTCTTCCAAAAAGCAATGTAGTTCTTCAGCAATGTTCAGCATAAGGGTTGCCAAGTACACAGATGCAGTGGCACAGTAATACTGATGTAATGAGGTCACAGGTGTGTGTTTATAGAGTATTTTACAAGGGTTTGAATGCAGCTCTGCCAATCATAATGTAGGACCGGATCTATAAATTAACTAAAAATACTGCAATGAAATGGTGGGCTGTATGTGATGACCATAGCTCAGTTTTCCTCTTGCATACGGGCTGAAATCTATCTTCTCATCGCTAGTGACACGCGCTAATGAGTGATATATTCTGATGATTTCCCAGTGTGAGTGGGTGAGGGTTATGGTGACGTGGGTCAGCTTTCTGTTTAAAACTGTGCCGTCTCTCCCTGTCACCGAGCTTCAGCAGGCCATGTGAACCCTGTCTACTGTCAGTGTGAGGAGTTGACAGGCCCAGCATTCATCACGATTAAGCCTAATTAATAAAGCCTGCAGCGATCATCAAGAGAGATCCAGGCAAAGAGTTTAATCTATCCTTTACTAAAAGCACGGCCTGACAGCCACATCTGATTTATGCCAGGTATGTGTGTGCATGTGTGTGTATGTGTGCCATATAACGTAATGATAGTGGATATACGAGAATATGTCACCGTATGGGCCCTTTAGCTTGTGATTGAGAGTCCTTGAGCAGGTATCCGCATGCATGTGTGCATATTTGTGTGTGCGTGCATCTGTATGTATATGTGTGTCGGCCCCGGTCCCCTCTTCGTCTGCTGGATATTGACAGTCTTGACAGCATGTTGATTATCAGACCCACAGGAAGCTGAGGCCTGTCGGCCATCAGGTATCTGCGTGAGAGACGAGTCTCCCTTCAGAGTGATGAGACAATCGAGAGAGGGAGAACGTGCACGGAGAGAGAGAGAGGGTGGGAGGGAGGTTAAGGGTTGTCATGGCCATCATCATGACAATAAGCTGTCTGGTGTGAAAGAGACAGGCAGGTCTAGGATCAGGATCAGATTAACGATCACACTGACCTCCAGCCGGGCTGCAAGTGAAACAGGACACATTTAAACTCCACACACTGAGAGTTTACATCATTAGATGGTCCTGCACTGCCTCAAATCAGGCTCAAGAAAAACAGACTCTCTTTCACGCTGTGTTGTTTTCATATTAATTACAGCTGCTATTTACAGTACGCTTTCTGTCTATACTTTAATGAACTTTTTATACTGGATAATGGTGGAAGGGATTCAGGTTTAAGATGTGATTCTAATACTAGGCCTTAAAAATACAACATTACTTCAGACCTTGCAACAAATTTGAACAATGGGATATGAAGTCATGCTCTGGGGCTTCTGTTTTAAACAAATTATTAAACTGAAATGTTAAAATGTTTTATCTACTTTATTTTCCTCTAACGGTTTATATCATGCATCTTTGGTGTATGTTTTCTTTGTGTTAATTTAAGACAGGGTTACACAGGATTCACTAAACTCACAATTTCATACTTCATAATTAAGGTAAATGCTGTGAAATAACAGTAAAACAGCTTAAAAATTGTTTTAGAAATCAGTCAATTTGTGATTTAACCACCTTGTTTATGATTTCACATACAAGCATGACGTGATTCAATTCTAACAAGTAGTTCTTGGTTCACTTCACTTCAAACGTCAGATCATCATTCACTCCAGTGGCCATAGTTGAACAAACTTTTGAGTTTCATTATAAATTTAGAGTTGACAAAACCAAACCGATCTAATCTGGTTTATACCAAGTTCAGCAGGTTAACAATGTCACTCTCTAGAAACTTAAACTCAGGGATTGATCCAGAGTTTATGATTCATTATGACTCTGAAGCGCATACACCTGAAAATGTACATCTGCAGCCAACACAATCACACAAAACATGGCAAGCACCAGTTTGACTCATTTCTCTTCTTCATCTAATACATATATTTCATATAAAATATGAAACATCTTCTCAAACTAAACTCAACCTTACCTGTCTAGCCACGAAAACTGCCTTTATGAAATAGGCCACAAAATTCACACCAGCAGTTCATGACTCATTCCAGAAATTACAGGAGCAGTTGTAATTCTGAGAGACTTAATTTGTGATACATGCATTCATGATTCACTTCAGAATTCAAACAAGCGCTGAATTCGAAATTGCATGCAACTCTTTTCCTGCCATAGAAAGATAAGGCGGAAATACTAAGAAGAATAGTGATGCTATTCCAAATTCGAACAAGCAGCTCATCACTGTTCAAAATTCAAAGAAGAAGTTCATGGTTCACTTCAGAATTCATGATTCAGTTTGAGATTCAAAGACTTCTTATGATTCAGCTCGGTTCTTAAAAAGAAACACTTAACTAATTTAATCAACCATGCAAAAACAATGAAATAAATAGCGAAATACTTGTTTATCCTTTTGTCACTTAGTCTAGTCCTCCTCTGTCCCCGAATCCTCGAATATTTTAGGGCTCGCAGGTTATCAAGCGAGCGTTCATCGCATCGGTGCCTCCTTGAAACACGCATCCCATGTATGGTAGCCTACCATTTCCTAAACAGGTGAGTCGCGACGAGGCTCCACTCTTCAAGAACTTTCATTTGTCTGTAAAAACAGTAGAATACAGCGTGACGCGAAACAAACAAAACACAGCCAGCCAATCAAAATAGTACTTTCTGTGTACTCGCGCTCACTCGTGAGTCGCGCGACGTACTTCGACTGATAAGCGCAAAACCATGCTCACATACCTTTATTGTACTTTAATGACATCCGAGATGCTTCTCCCGATGCTTTTATGTTTTACTTAATGAATTTGTCATATCCAGTTCTAAAATTCCACAAAAAAATCTCTTCTTGTCCATGTATGATGTTATGCTACAGGCTCACTATTAACTATCAATATACAGGATTGCAACTTTGTACCAACGAATTCAGGGTGTGGGCGTGGCTACGATGCACCGAAATAAAGAAACCCACAAAATGCAGTTTGTCTTTGGTGCATCTGGTAACTCTGATTAATCTCAACTTTATGTGTATATATATATATAAGTAATATTTTTGATATTAACCGGAGTAACCAGATGCATCAGTGACAAACACACACACACACACAAATACAAATTTTACAAATTTTCAAAAATCATGTTTTTTACTATATTATCATGTTTTTATTGTGGTTTATTGTGTTAGCCGTTTTTTAAAGTTATTTTTAACCTAGTCAAAATAACCCAACAGCAGTTTGATTGAGATTAATTGGAACACAATGAAAAAACATGATTTTTGAGAATTGTTAAAAACGGAGTTATCTGTTTATCTGTCTTTGCAAATGAACTCTTCATATGTGTGTGTGTGTGTGTGTGTGTGTGTGTGTGTGTGTGCGTGTGTGTGTGTGTGTGTGTACAGTGGATATAAAAAGTCTACACACCCCTGTTAAAATGCCAGGTTTCTGTGGTGTAAAAAAAATGAGACCAAGATAAATCATTTCAGAACTTTTTCCACCTTTAATGTAAACTATAACCTGTACAACTCAATTAAAAACAAACTGAAATCTTTTATGAAAGGGGGAGTAAAACTAAAAAACTAAAATAATGTGGTTGCATAAGTGTGCACAGCCTCTTATAACTAAGGATATGGCTGTGTTCAGAATTAAGCAATCACAGTCAAACTCATGTTAAATAGGAGTCAGTACACACCTGCCATCATTTAAAGTGCCTCTGATTAAACCCAAATAAAGTTTAGCTGTTCTAGTAGGCTTTTCCTGACATTTTCTTAGTCACATCTTACAGCAAAAGCCATGGTCCACAGAGAGCTTCCAAAGCATCAGAGGGATCTCATTGTTAAAAGGTATCAGTCAGGAGAAGTGTACAAAAGAATTTCC
>JAFVLL020024120.1:0-33417 GCA_021397915.2 Tor tambroides | reverse complement strand
TAACTTCTTCCTTTGCTTTCCTTTTCTCCTCAAGCACAAACCAGTCTACCTCAGGCCATGTCATCTTCCAAGGTGCAATCTCTGGAAAAACTACCCTAGGGCTTATTCTCAGATTAAACACTTTTAACTCTTTTGCTACCTTATTTCCTATTCGACCAAAGTTTTCCTTTAAGTTCCTTCCATTTTTAGTTGTGTCCTCTTTTAGAAGCCCAAACAAAGTAGTTTCGCTTTCACAATGAAACAGCGTCTCCAGGACATGGCGCCAACAACACTACAGCGAGAATAAAAGTCCCGCCTTCTTTCATTGCGTATACGTTTGGGCGGTGTTATGAAAATCTCCCCACATCGTGCCGTAGACTTGTGGAGGCGTGTTTGAACGAGCCGTTTTAGGGGGGCGTGGCAGAGTCTTAACTTTTATAAAGAATATCTCTTTTGTTTTGAGACTTTAGTCTTTGCAACTTCAGGGATCTTATCTATGCACAAACAGCTTGTAACACTCCAAAGAGAAAGGAAAACTTGAAATCGCATCATATGACCCCTTTAATAGAACGCGTGTTCCAAGTTTTTTAGTTGTTAATATCGTTCTCAAAACGTTAGCACAAAAACACTATTTAAACATTGTTTATGGAACGTTTTTCTGAAAAATTTAGACATTCATCTAGCCTAACGTTTTTTCAAATGTTAGGCCCGTTTCAGATGGTTCAAAGAACATTCAAAAGTAACCTCCCTATTATGTTTGCAAAATGATTAACTGAACAATTGAATTGAACATTCCTTTTATGTTTTCTCTAACATTAATATAAAAAAACACTTCTGAAATAATTAAAATATTATGAACGTTTTGAATGCTCAGGGAATATTCAGAAATAATGTTTTCATAATGTAATGAGAATGTTATCCAAACGTTATTAGAACACGTTTTTGTTAACTGGGTTGACTAGTCACCAGTTTGATATTTTACTGTGGGAGCATCCATTAGACACTTGCTATTAGTACTACTACTAATGACAATAAAAACACACACACAAAAAAAAACAACTGACAACTTCAGACCTTTAGTTCATCTAATGAATTTATGCTGGTAGACAAATGTTTTAACTCCACAATGACAGCTCACCGACAGTGACAACTGCAGCCGCATAAATTAAGCTAGTAAATTGTAAAACAATGATAATATTTGAATAATAATTACTGCAAAATGTTTTCATGCTGCAATGTACTGTATGCTATAGATAGCTAGATAGATCTTAGCCTCATTGGTCTTAGCTTAAACCTCAGATTTTGAGCAAAATTATCCACAAATAATGCTTTTTTCACTCAAGAACAGAGGAGCATAAGCTCAGATCGAGACCTATGATTAATCAGCTCCAAAAAGAAACCTGTGCTAAATGAACAAAAACAAGCTGACAAAAAGATTAAGATCTAATGATAACATAGAATAATAAGATTCATAAAAAGAAAACAAATAAGAGATTCATAAGCAATTTCTTGAACACCAAATTAGGTGAAGGATTTTCAGCACAGCACAAGAAATGAGCATCACACTTGCACGCCAAAGACACTGGGAATGAAAGAGACTTTATTTGTGACAATGACAGTGACATGTTGCAGTAGACAGATTTGTTCCTTATTTGAATAAAAAAGCAGTTTAATGGTTCATTATAAACTTTCGTAAGGAACTTGCATGAAAGCGCGTTGTGGCGATGCTACGCTATAGGCAAAGCTCAGCTATCGTTAGTACTTCAATCACATGTTTGAGTCAAAGATCCTCAAACACCTTCTCCCTCTGATTGTCGGCGCTCGGAGCTCGAGGTTTACTGGCTCCCAGTGAATTCCACCAACACAAACGTTAAAGTGCTGCCGTTATTTACAAGGAGAAACACGTGTGTAAGTAGTGCAGACAGGACACGAGAGTCCCACGAGAACTGCTCATTGGATCGATCTGTGGAGAAACAGCATGCAGTTATAGGCAGATCATTAATACGCATATTAATTTGAATAATTAAACAGTAAGCCATTCGGCTGCACAGCATCCCGACAGAGGAATATGCAATTATGCTACAACACTGTGCCGAATCCTCAGAGTGTTTTCACTCCAAAATCATAAGAACAAAACAAGAAATGATAATTTGCATAAAGATGGTGAAGGGCCGAGATATTTGCATTGCACTTTCCTTACACATATGCATTCTTCTAATAGGATGAACACCTGAAAACAGCTGTTTTTATTACATTCATTGGCCATTAATGTTATATTTGTAATGTGGCACAAGCCAAATGATGAAATTCTGGACCACTGCAATCTGTGAATATGTTACTAGAGTTATTAATATGTTCTGTTTGACAGTTTGCATTTCATAATCTGCTTCTCTCAGATTCATCATGCACGTTGAACATCACAGATGTTCCTTCACAAACACTCGTCTCATTCTCACACGCACAAGCAAAACCTCAGAGCTGAGCATTAGTGCTGATATTCGGAAAACGCTCAGCCTTACTGAAGGAGCTTCTACGCTACTGTACCAACAGTTATCTATAAATTAGCACATTACATACATTTGAACAGCTGCAACAAACAGCTTTGCGCTCTACAAATTGGTAAAGGATCCACATTATCTAGTGCAACATTTTGCATGAATTCAGAGCCACTTCGCTTTAAAAATAAACCTGGCAGATGGAGACGAGACACTTGGAAGGTTGGCATACAGACACGGGGGCTTCTGGGTAAATAATGATGGATATAAAAGACGTGCGTAAAAATACTAGTGTAAGACTGGCCTTAGTGATCATATGTTAGTTCCAGCACATTTTAGTGGCAGCCAGTCAACTATTTCTACCTTTAGAAACATATTGCTATCGCTCTAAATATAGTCACAGACTACATAAATATGAAATCGAACAGCATTAATCATACCGTACAAGCCATCTGTCAGTTCTGTTCAGAATCTTCAGGTGTGTTGAGCTGTTTTTAACACGACAAACCAACCAACAGCAGCGCTAAACATCCAGCAATTGCATAATATTTTTGCATAATTTCCCACATTGTCTTCACAAATGATCCAAAATGATCATTATTTCTGTCTTATTAAAAAAACATTCTGAATTGTAGAGTTATGATGGTATCAGTAGTCACGATAAGGCACAAGTTCTTCAGCTTCAACAAAATCAAGGCCATTATTCCTCCTCATTAAGATATGAGACGGGCACCTTTCTCACTGACTCAAGCATGAATATAATGCTCAGGCAGGGTACTAATAATAAAACAAGAGAAGCGGGTGAAGATGACATTTTGACCAAATTTTCAAGATTCTCACAGAAAAGCACAAATACGTCCTTAGTCTAGTCTTCATCATCTAGTGTTGATCTGAATCATGACAGCTGTCCATCAACGGCACTGATGAGGCACTTTAACTCACAACCGACAAATCAGTAGATCTTAACATCATGTTCGAAGATGAATTTCTGAAAAAAAAAAAAAAAAATCAACATACCTGAAGATTCTGATAACTACAGTACTAAAAGCATGACAAATACACAACGCTCTTAAAGTTTCAGAGAGAATATGACATTTTTGTGTCATTAATCTCAAAAAGAACATTCATATTTCTCCCCAAAATCAAAGAAATGATATTTCTCATTATGAAAACACAAATACGAACCCCGCTTGAACTTCTTATGGCCAGAAATCATTTCTTTTGATTTCGGGGAATATGTGGGTGTGTTTTTCATCACCCATAGTGCGGCAAAATTACTGTACATGTTGGGCAAAACACTTGTTTTTGAGTAAATGAATCCATTTTGTGTCATCTTTAAGATGCTGAAGCATGGGGAGGGTTTGTTGTGTTAGGGTCCTCTAGACTAGTGCATGTGACACAAACACATAAGGAACAGAAAACGCTTCACACATAAAGCAAAACCTAGAAAACTGAATCACTCAGAGACACAGACATCGCTCTTAGTGCCGCTCACAAACAGTCTTGAACCACGCAGCTGCTCTTCATCACCTCCTTAACTCATCAAGTGCAAATGTAATGAAGCCAGCTAGAATCATCAAACAGTTTACAGTACAGAAAAACCCCACCGCTTTAATTCCAGACAGCAACACACCGTGAAACCCCGCCTGTCGACTCTTTCATTCAGGAAAAATCATCACTCGTTGTCCGACAAACAGTCCTTACATAAACAGTAGCAGTTTTGTTTGTTTTTCAGGGATGCAGATTATAATCGAGGCTGTAAAGTTGTATCTGATCTGGCATGCAAGCAGTGGAAGTGAGCGCTCATTCTAGCAGCGTCAGCGTGCATTTGTTTCGAGGGATCTGTGAAATGTCTGACGTCATTCGTGTGTCGGCTGGTCATGTGAGCGTGAGGATCTGTCTGTATGTCAGCATTCAGATCAGGTCAAACACACGCAGGCATCGCTCTTCTGAAGGGACGATCACTCACGTACCAGTCAAATGTGTGAAGATGATAGAAGTATTCAAAACAAGCCAGATCTACAGATCTACTGCACTAAAAACTGAACATGAAATGTCACAACGCTCATGAAATGCATCATTTCAGCTTCAAATGCTCTATTAAACATGGCCATTTCTCTAGATAGTAAATGAATCTCACAAAAAACATGTCCAGATCGTACAAAAATATGTCTGGGACCATTATAGTTGCAAAATAAAATAATTGACCTCAAATTCTCATTATCAAAATGTAAAAAAACAACAAAAAACACTGCATTAATCAATGATTCTAATACATTACTCTAAAAATGATTTTTTTTAGTTTTAGCAAATAATTTAGTAAATATTCAGTCGCATCCACTGACCAGTTCCTAAAATGTCTAAAAAAGTCGTATGACGTAAAACATATGTAACTGTGCATGTTGTGCATGCTATTACTGAATCTGATTAAGAAAATAGTCTTTTTCAGGTTTTTTATACTTAATTTTATCTTGTTGATTGTATTGTCTACACCACTCCTTTCAATTCGATCAGAATTGAATTGACAACAATTAGTCCGATTTAGCCATCAATCTGATTATAAACGGATTATTTGGATGCATGTAAACGTAGCTACTGATATAAATGTTAATGATTCTTGTAAAAGCTTTATCTGAAATTTTTTTCTCTTGATTTGGGGTGTAAAATGATCTGGTCATGTTTTAGTGAGATTCACTGCTATATTTATGGCAAAGCTGAGCTCAAGAACGGACGTAATATAAAGCTAAATGTAATATAATGTTTCACAATGAAGGTCAGTCGCCGTGCCACTGGCATGATTTCCTCACACGACCCGTGACTTCTGCTCTCTGGAGCACATGATGAACATCCTGCCAAATCCAGTGTTTGAAGAAAGTAAATGCACATGAATAAGGTTGTGTGTTCTTCACGAGTGATGCCTGTGTGTGTTTGAGTCCTCCCTTCAGTGTTTATTCACATGGTGGATATGAACTGAAGGCTGGTTTCTCCAGTCTCACTGCCCATTTACTCTCAGGCCGTCCACAAACTCCTCCTGCTGCCTGTCAGTGGGTGTGGCCACACTGGCCCCACCCTCAACCTTGACAGGCCCCGCTCCCAACGTCCCATCTGCGTTGTCGGTCTGGGCCTCTTCCTCCTCCTCCTCCTCGGCCTGCGTCTCCTCCTCACCTCCGTCCCGCGGGAGATCGGGGCCGTCCCCTTCCAGTGGTAAATGAGTTCTCGCGGCTTCCTTGCGCTCGGCGTACAGGCTCAGGCCCGAGGGAAGCAGGTTCTTAAAGTCTGGCTCAAAGGGCAGCTGAACGCCCACCGGGAGGCCACCGATACCCAGACTGACGCCGGCTGCCACCGACGAGCTCTGGTAAACCTCCATCCCGTCCGGCAGCATGGACTGGATCTTGGGAAGCCAGCGCTTCCGCACGCGCCGCGCATTGGTGCACATGTCAGCGGCGATGACGTTCATCTCACTTTCCTTAAAGTTGGGTGCGAAGTTCTGACAGTAAACTAGAAAAAAGAGTGCATTATTAAGAGCTTGAATGAGAAGAAAACTAAAGATGCATGAATGGTGTGCAATTAACAGTTATTGATGAATTTTACATACACTACCAGTCAAAAGTTTTTGAACAGTAAGATTTTTAATGTTTTTTAAAGAATTCTCTTCTGACTCCAAGCTTTTGAATGGTATAGTGGATAATATTACAAAAGCTTTTTATTTCAGATAAATGCTGATCTTTGGATCTTTCCATTTATCAAAGAATCCTGAAAAAAATTTACTCAACTGTTTTAAATATTGATAATAATAATAATAATAATAATAATACAAAAAATGTTTCTTGAACAGCAAATCAGCATATTAGAATGATTTCTGAGGGATCATGTGACACTGAAGACTGGAGTAATGATGCTGAAAATTTAGCTTTGATCACAGGAATAAATTACATCTTAAAATATATTCAAACAGAAAGCAGTTATTTAAAATAGCAAAAATATTTCACAAAATTACTGCTTTTGCTGTATTTTGGATCAAATAAATGCAGGCTTGGTGAACAGAAGAGAATTCTTTAAGAAAAACATTAAAAATCTTACTGTTCAAAAACTATTGACTGGTAGTATACTGCATGATTACACAGCCCTGCATCCTGAAAAGTTATTTGCTGAGCTGCAAATATGGCATGTATTACCCTGATGATGCCAAGTTCAAAAATATCAATAAAACCTTTCCTAATCATGTACAGTCTTTTCACAAAATATGATAAAGTATATATTTTGTATAATAACAAAATAAAGAAGATTTTTCAAATTATATATATAACAGCGTTAATGACTTATCCAAATAATAAAAGCAGTCGAATGTCAGAAGTTTTGACATGACAAAAAGAAGTATTCATTTAACTTACAAACTGCAGAGGAGTGGAAAATAAGTTAAAATACTCCACTGAATGTCAAAGAAACTTACATGGATACAAATGTATAAATAAAAAAGCTTTTTCACAAAATCTGTGATTTTCTGTGTCTGTTTGAAAGCAGTAAAAACAGACAACATCTGGCTTATGTTTGCCTTTTCTTCTGTCATATTCCAGAATTCTGACCTTGAAATCAGGATTAGGCATCAAATAATGTCATACATGTGAAAATGGGCTGAGAATTCAGACGAAAACAGCAATTATGTGTTTGTGGTGTTTTTCTGCTGAATAACAGATAATATAAGACTTCTTCACCTTACTAATGGCTGTCGAAAGGAAAAATGCTACAAAATGCATTATTCTTAGTAAAACGTGTGACATGCTTCAAAACAGACACTATTTTTGGAAAATTTGTAAGAAACAAATATTAGATTTCATTCGGCAGAAGATGTGATGCGAGGTGGAGTAATGAATGTTGATTTGAACATCACTGATGATATATAGAGAGTTACATACGTTTGACAGCGTTCAGGACTCGACCGTCCAGTGGTTTTCTGCTGGGGTCGCTGGTTGACGATCGGATCCCCGTCCCACAGCTGTTTGCTAACGTGTTCCTGCAGGTTCAACAAGCAGCCAGCAGAGGGTACAGTGGAAAGCAAAGCCATGAGACCAAAACACTCAATATCTCAATAACTGCACTGCACATAACTGGAGAGGTGTAAAGCTACACAAAATGACGGTTCGGTACATTACTCGATACGTTTTCGGTGCAGCACTGGTTTACTGGACAAACTGTCTCTGTCTTTAAATAAAAAAATCTGTCCTTACTGGTACAACACACTCTTCATACTGCAGTTTATGGTGCTGTTGTAAATGAGGGAAAATAGTTTTGAAGTTCCTCCAGTTTTGGATAGAAAATATTTCAGCAAAATGTATATTTTAGTCAGCTTATATTCCATTGAGCTCCATCTGTTTGATGCGCATGCATGTGCCACTGCTCCTCCGTTAAAATCTGTGAAGTTTAACCAGAGATGGTCCTATTTATTGAGAGATACCACGGTCTTTCTTTAGAGAAAGTGTAACCGTCAACTCGTATCTTGTGTTCCTTGAGAACCAATCACATTACAGCTTTAATGTCATTGAATTTCTGTGCGACAGCCAATCACTGTTTACAGATAGTGCAAAAATGAATGAGAAGTGCTGTAAACTGAATCCTACTTGTCGCAAAATTGTACGTGACATCTATTATAAAAGAGCATTTTTTCAGTGTAAACTCTAAAAACAGATTCATTAAATGATAAATATAGCGAAGCCTCTCCTCCACTGACATCCACTCAAACACCAGCCTCTGGTTTCCTTCCCTTACACATTTTTGCTAACCTTGGAGGCTTGCCTTTGAGTGGCTTTGGTTTAACAGAGACTCATTTAATATCAGAACGAGCCTTTATGCAATGTGGAAATACTTGCATTAAACACAATGCACTGCGCAGCACATGCATCTGACAGGAGGGCAAACCACTTTAAATTGTAAGCTTGTGATTACAACTTGGATCGTGTGGTTTTCTCACAGCAGCTGTGAGTCCTTTGTTATTTTTCAGATGTGGTCACAACATCAAAGTATAGCGACGTAAACTGTATTGTCCCATCCAGGTGCAGCGGTTAAATCGCTGCATTCGTTCAGTACACACGTGTGCCAAAGCGAATGAGACGTACGAATACGTGTACCATTACACCCCCGCAGACAGCGGTGATTTGATGTGACGTCACACACCTGTCAAAGAAGGTGGCGAGGAGCCTGCGCAGCAGCACCTTGTGTTTGACACCAGCACACAGATGACAGTTCATCAGCTGACCTCTGGTCATGAACACACCTGTGCCTGAACAAGACAGAGACATGTGACAGTAATCAGCTCCAGTGCACGAACAACATCTGTGACAAGACAGACAGCACAGGTGAATAAGGTAAAAATGTTAACTAATAGATATTACTATATTTCCCCCTTGTTGAGTAATCACAGTACATTAAGACAATTGTTTTGTATTACAGGTTCTCTGAAATGTTTTGTTTAAATATGCAAATGAGGCACTATCAATTTAAATATGCATTAATCAGCACACATTTCCAGCACATAAATCTGAACATTAGATAAAGCCAGATTCATAATTCTTGTTTGATTTTGTTGTCATATTAGAGTTAAAGGTGTTTCCAGAGGGTTTAGGCATTTTGGATTTCTCTTTTCATCACTCCACAAATCTGAAAATACTGTCAACAAACAGAAAACAAATACATTTTCACCTTGTTTTTAGGAGTAAAATGAATAAATCAGTGTGAATGATTTATGAACAAACCCCTCAGTAAACACCTTCAGAATATAGAAGATAGTTTGGTGTATGTAAGAAGAAAAACTCTTTAAAGATCGAAACTGAAATAAGCAAAAGGATAACATAAACACTGAAACATGTATTTTGGATTCCTTTCCACCAGTCTGAAAGTCTGCAGGAAAAATGTGAGGTAATCTTAAGTTATGAAATAGCAAAGTTTGGTTGTAAAATGGAATAACCTCAAGAAAATGTGACTTTTTGTAGGTACATTACATAGATTTCATGTATTCATTCAAAGTAAATCCCATGAACCAATTTGTTTTATATCACACAAGCTAAAAGGTGTAATGATCAGGAGTTCCAGCTATTGTTTTAAATGAACATTTTTTAACATTTTGTGAATTTCTGCCTGCTGGACTTACATTGCAAGGTCTTTACTAGCAATAAGGGGCAAAATCATTCATTATGATCTTCTACATTAGATGATGCTGTACAATGAGCTTCAGTTGTGTTCCTTCAGTGTCTTCATGATGAAGTCTCATCTTTGTTAACTTTCATAGGGTTGACTGGGTGATTTCACCAACCTGCCACCAGTTCCAGTTTCTCTCCGGGGTCTCCTTCTGTGTAGAGTTTGGGATGGCATCGGTAGCCGATCTGACTGATGAGACTAGCGGGCAGAGCCACCAGATCCCTTCGGATCAGCACGCACGAGCGGTTCTCCAGTGACACCGGCATGACCGCCATCTCTGGCTTCTCTGCCACTGGAAGCGAAAAAGTCACAACAACATTCAGAACCTCAGATATGGTCTCAGATCACAACAAATCATGCTGTGAAATCAATAGGTTTGAGAACTCACAGAGATGCTTAGAAGTTCTGCACACTGTAAAAAAAATGATACATAAACTCAATATAATCTATTTACCTTAACTCATCAAAATCATTTTCAATGGATCACCAATTTCAATTTCATTTTTAAGGCAAGACACTACAGGCAAGACATTTTTAAGGCAAGACACTTTTGGGCTATTTGGCTTTTCATAAAGTGTTTTTTTTTTTCAAACTAGTGGAAAGAAAACATCTGAAATGCACATTTAAATGTTTATTTTATTGCACTTTATCTACATGCATCTGTAGATTTCCTTTCAAATTAATATCCATATCAGTTCAAATGTTTGTTTTTCCACTTCAGCAGCACTTTCATACACCAAAATGTAGAGTTTTATTCCTATCTATATTTTGAAGAGTTTTACTGACGGATTTGTACATATATCACTCACTTGGCTTTATTACTGCACTTTATCTATTTGCATCTGTAGATTTCAAGCTGTTTTTTTTTTTTTTTTTTTTTTTTAAACAGAGTTTGTATCTCCACTTCAGCAGCACTCACATACTCCAAACTTACAGTGTTATTCCTATCTATATTCTGAAGGCTTTTACTGAGGGGTTGGTTCATATACCAATCACACTTATTTATATAACATTTATTCCTAAAAACATTGTGAAAATGTATTTGTTTTCTGCCTATAGTTAGTATTTTCTGATGTATAGAGTGATAAAAAGAGAAATCCTAAAAATCCCCTCTTTAATGTGTCATAAAAATCAAGCAACAATTTTCAACCTGGATTTATCCAGTGTTACCTGTTATGTCTTGCCTTAAGTTTTTGGAATTCAAATATACAAGATTTCCAAAAAATGAGTTGAATGACTTGTACAGCCAATTTGCTACTCAAAAATGTATGTTAAGTTGAACTAGGACATTTTAAGGTGGACATTTTTACAGTGATTCTATTCAGGGGAAGCGTCTGCTCTTTACTTATCTGATGCATCAAATTGCCTCAACTCAAAGCTCTGCGCTGACACGACTAATAGAAAAGTTCTGCTTCCCATTTGTCCTTCAGTTACACACACACAAAAGATGTGTGAGCTCTCAAATAACCCACAATGTGACCCTCTAGAGCGGTGACTGATTACAGACTGAATGCATTTCACGATCTGTGACACCTGAGCGCCGGATGAGAGCTACAGTGAGTGTCACTGCAGAGAGACACGAGCTCCTGTACGGCCATTTCTACATTCAGGATAGATCTGTACTAGAGGTCGACCGATATGGGTTTTTCTCTGGCCGATGCTGATGCCGATATTTAGAATTCAGGGCAGCCAATGGCCGATATATGATGCCGATTTTTTTGGCCGATATGTTTGGCCGATTTTCGTTCGTTCTTTTTTATTTTTTTCCCTTGACCGATTAGTACAATAAGTTAAACGGTTTAAAAAGTCATTTTTTTTCAGTAATTATCAAAATATTTATAAAGGTTTGCTGCATGGTTAAAATATGCTATGCCTATAAAAAACTGCGGTTTTTAGAGACAGAGAGAGAGAAAAGTCGCATATAAGTCATTTTATTATTTCATTCAGAAATAGGCCTAATGCGACGCGAAATGTTTACAAACATTGTAATAAACACTGCAAACATAGCTAGGCTATTTTAGTTCCCCTCACTCCACAACAAATTCTTTTAATTAACAGTATTTAGAAAAGAACAAGAATTAAAAATATAAGAAGCTAGCTATAAACGACAGGCCAAAACGAATTTTAGACTAAAACGAAACTGAAACCAAATGTTTCCGTATTCGCGATGTATTTGAATGCCAAAATATTATTTACTTCACAGAATTACTGAATTTCACAGGAAAGATTCGTTTATTTTTTATAAAGAAAGAACTGTATTTCCTTAGTCAATTATTAAAGTATTACATGTTACGTGGGCTGATTTATTCATTTTTAAGTATTTGGGATTTTAAGAACAAGTGGGAAATGTGCTGAATGTTTCATTTCATCCAAGTGAAATTAGCAAGCAGTTAGACTTAATTTACATTCGTTTTAAACGCGGAGCCAGGCGCGAGTTGACAGGTTGCGCGCGTGCGGCAGGCCTCGTCCATATTGCCAGATGCGCTCATGAGAGACTTGCGGAGCAGAACCGGGCGCGAGACCGTGAGTATAAAAGAGCATTACGAGACAGGCTGCGTGTGTGCGGCTTGTCTGTGAGACGCGGGAGACGCGCAGCGTGGGGCAGAGCGGAGCGAGTATGAGGAGCATTCAGAGACACGGGCTGTGTGCGCGGTCTTCTGAATTAGCGAACATACAATACAAACTTATTTCAAATTAATCTGTTGGGGAGATAAAATGTGTAAGATAATGTTCATGTAGCCTACCAATAAAAACATCTAAAAATTTATCTTTTATTCTCCAGTAATGAAAGCAGAACCGAGCTCTTGATATGCGTTGAGCTCTTGCAAATGACCTTTTTTGTTTGTTTTCTGTCATTTCGAGGCTGAAGTTACATACGTTTTTCTTTAGTTTTAATTTGCCTAACTTTCGATCTGACCCTTTTTAAATGGTGGGTGTTTATGCAGTTGGCTAGAGCAGTGCTGATCGGGGAGAACGGAGGTGCGCTCACTCTATTGGTTAGTAAGACTGTCACTCAAGGCTGGCAGTCATGCATATCCTCTGGAACAGAGTAATATCGCGTCCAGATTGCAACGTCTCAAATCGCAATTGCGATTCACTTTTGATTAATTGCACAGCCCTACGAGGTAGTTCTCTCTTCAAAAAGTTAGCAGGCAGAGGAGGACATCACAGGGTTATCCGTTGTGCCAGTGGAATGGCAATCTGCTTGCCGCACGAGGCAGCGTCACCTGTTGCTTGCAGACGCGCTTGTATATTAATCGGCCTAATTTGCATCACAATCGGCCGATGCCGATTAATTAAAAAAATGCCAAAAATCGGCCGATTAATCGGCCGGCCGATCAATCGGTCGACCTCTAATCTGTACAGTTACCAAACATACAGGACAAATCAAGACAGGAACTCTGATAATACACAGCAGACAAAAGATCAGCGTGTTACTCAGCATGGAGGAATGCTCATATCCAACAGAATTTCACTCTGAATTTGACCTTTCAGCTGCATTTTCTTCAAACTCTGACTCATTAACCTCAGGCACTCTCTCATGAAACACTCAAGTGTGTCTTCATGACTTACTACTGATGAAATAAACAGCAAACTCAACTTACATTAGCATAACAACTGTTACAACAGAAAGTTGGTGTTTTTCCATTGGAATATCATTAGACAGATACAGCCAATTTGCATGTTACACAAAGAATTATACCTAAATTAATCTTTTACTAATATTAAAATGTTCTTTTTTCCTCAAAAATGCCCTGTACTTTCAGGAAAAAAGTCCTGAATTAATGCTGTGGTATTTCATAATTTCACATTTGAGTAAGTGCCATCATAATTTTTTTTTTGACCACTTTTTTTTCCCCCATTTATATTGGCCTCAGAGCTTAATATTTCAAAACATTTTTTTACTGAAAATGACAGATCTTGGCACAAAGTCTTTTTTTCTTTTTTCTCAAAATCACAGTTCAGAATTGTGAGATATTAACTCAGAATTCAGAGAAAAAAAAAAAAAAAAAGTAAGAATTGAAAAACTTAAAGCCATGACATTTTAAGAAAAACACCCTCAGAATTCTGACTTTTTCCTCACAATTCTGAGTTTATATCTCACAAATCTGTTTTTAATTGGGACATTTTTCTCACAACTTTACTTTTTTCTCAGAATTGTGAGTTTACTATCTCTCAAAATTCTGAGTTTATATCTTGCAATTCTGATAAAAAAAAAAAGAATTGGAAAATATAAACTCAGAATTGCGAGACAAAAAAAGTCATAATTGTGAGATAAAAATGTTTGTTTTTATCCCATGGCGGAAACAAGGTTCCATACAAAGTATGAGAAAACTGTCTTTGGGTAACATTTGCTAATTAGGGCCATTATTATTATTTTTTCCCCTGATCTTTAATCCTGTAACATTTTAAATGTAACAGTGTTGGTAAATTTTTTAATATAAAATGGGTTATTAATAAATGGTAATTATGATGTGTGATTTACTACCACTATGACCTGAGAATGCTCCAACTATAGAAATATTACATTTCACTACTTGCTTTTGACTGAGTGTGTTCTGGAGAAAGCCTATCTCTACACACTGTAATAATACATCAGGTTATCTTTAGCACATATCTCTGATATCACAGTTAAACAGACATCGTGAACCACCCAGTGTTAACACTTCTGCTCACGCGTGTTTCTTTGCTGCCTATTTTATGTCTCACAACATTTTTTTTTAATAGCTCACTAACAATTCTGACAGTCATTGTAATGAATTGCTCATAAGCTTAGTGATGAAACGGGACTAAAAAGCGGCCCCTACAACCCACTGCAAAAGACATCCTGAAATATAATTAGGTGTATTAGTCTTGCTTTTGGCTCTGGCTCATCTTATGGACTCTCCTCTACTTAAAATTGTCTAGACAACTTCACACACTGACCCAAAGCAATGAGCCTGTAACATATTTAACAGCAACAGAAGCAGCCTCTGGTTTACTAGTGAATGATTTGATATGATCCCAGTGTATATATAATATAGTCATTATTCCATTACTAAAAGTCCAGCGTTATGTTGCGTGCACACGGTTACTCATTACATGTACTACCATTCAAAAGTTTGGGGTTGGTAGGATCAATGTTTGTGAAAGAAGTCTCTTCTGTTCACCAAGGCTGCATTTATTTGATCAAAAATACATTCAAAACAATGAAATATTATAATTTAAAATAACTGTTTTCTATGTAAATATGTAAAAATGTAATTTATAGCTGTGATCAAATCTGAATTTTCAGCATCATTACTCCAGTCTTCAGTGTCACATGATCCTTCAGAAATCATTCTAATATGCTGATTTGCTGCTTTTCTGATTATTATCAATGTTGAAAACAGTTGTGCTGACAAATATTTTTGTGGAAAAGGTGATACATTTAATTTTTCAGGATTCTCTGATGAATAGAAAGTTCAAAAGAACAGCATTTATTTGAAATAGAAATCCTTTGTAACACTATAAATGCCTTCACTGTCACTTTACATCAATTTAATGCATCCTTGATGAATAAAAATATTAATTTCTGTAAGAAAAAATAAATTACCGACCCCAAACTTTTGAACAGTACATGTAAAAAATTAAAACACATAAAAAAAACACTAAAGTAAAATAAATTATTCTAAAATACAATATCAGACAAAAATACATTACAGTCCTGTAATTAAAAATTCCACTCTGAATGAGAACGATGCCGGTTATCAAAAGGCAGAATTCATGAAACATTGAACTTCCCCTCCTGTCGGCCAGTTTTTAACTGGCACATTTATCACTGTTCAAACCATCTGCCACATGCCGAGCAATCCATCTCTAAACCAAAGTAACCTCATATAACATTTGCCTATCATTCAAATCATCAGAAATGACACACAATCAACAGCAGACAAGAGTCGGACAGAAGAAGAAGAAGCTGCTATACTTCCGTAAGGGTTGGCCGAGCGGCCGCACAGCTGGCTGTAAGTCTCATCTGCGTCGAACGGCTCTTCCTCAAACTCCTCGTCTTCATTCTGGTATGACGTGGGACTGTCAGTAGTCGGGAGGCTGGACGCTCCTGGACTGGAACGCTCTCCCAGATACGCCGGAGCCCCGGGTGGAAAGGCACCAGCCGAGAACAGGGGTGCGCCCCGTGCCAAACGCGTCCCATCGCTGGCTCGTTTGGCCAGCGGCTCCTCCAGCTTGATCCTGCGGGCCTGCGACGGCAGCGAGGGTGACCAGCCGGCTGGCACCAGCGGGTGGGTGTTGGGACTTTGCGGGCCCGAGTTGGGCTCGTCCATGGCGGCCGTGGCCGAGTCGCAGTGCGGTGAGTTAGCTTTGAACATGAGGTCCATACCGCGCTCCACGATGTGCTGGATCTGCAGGTATCCGGCCGTGTACATCACGACCAGCTGCTCACTGGCGGCCATGGTCAGTTTTCCCGTGTAGCAGAAGCTGAGGATTTGCTGGAAACAGGCCGGTGTGACGGAGGATGGCAGCTCGAACTGTGCTTTGCTGCTGCTGCTGAACAGGTCGCGGAAGTACAGGCTGCTGGCGGCCAGTACGGCGCGGTGGGCCTTGAACGTCTGGCCCTTCACCAGGATGGAGACGTCGCAGTACTGGCCCTGAAGCCGCTGCTCGTTCAGGGAGCCCAGCACCATGCTGCCAAAGTTAGGGATCTCCATGTGGAGCATCTGGGACATGGCGGTCCACGTTCACACCGTTGACAGAGCCAGTGAGAAGGTCATCTGGACAGAGACGAGACACAACGAGAGTGAGAAGAGAAAATGGCACATGCAGACAGAAGATAGAGAGCAGATAGAGAATGACATGCACACACTAACACATCTGATATGGAGTTATTATGACCAGGGTTAATAACTGAGCCTGGTTTCTCCCAAGGATTTTTTTCTCCATTTCTGTCACTGATTGAGTTTTGGCTCCTTGCCACTGTCGCCTTTGGCTTGCTTAGTTGGGGACGCTTGACTGATTGCACTGACACTATTGATAAAAGAGCGGAATTAGATGATGACGTCACTGAATCATCATCATTGAATTGACTTTAACTGGAAAATGACTCTGTTATTGTCTTCTTGCATTATTGACAAAATATTTTCCTGTTTGACACTTTAAAGCTGCTTTGACACAATCTGTATTGTATAAAGTGCTATATACACCAGCAGTCAAAAGTTTTTGAACAGTACGTCTTTTAATGTTTTTTTAAAGAAGTGTCTTTTGCTCACCATGCCTGCATTTATTTGATCACAGGAGTAAATTACATTTTAAAATATATTCAAATAGAAAACAGTTATTTTAAATAGTAAAAATATTTCAAAATTGTACTGTTTTGCTGTACATTGGATCAAATAAATGCAGGCTTGGTGAGCATTCTTCTTTAAAAAAATATTCATCACTTGAAATAAAACAAATGTTAGCTGAAATAAAATAAATAAAAAGTTAAAAACGTAAAAAAAACTTCAACTAGTCCAACCAAACAGAAAAACCACTGATATACTTACAATTACAAAATGCCAAATATTGGGTGATATATTGGCCTTGCCTTGACCATGAGATATCGGCACCAGCCAGTGAAAACCCTAATCAGTGAAACAGCAGTAAAGAAGCTCTGAATCACACTCAACAACAGCTGATAAACACATTTGAGCTCAGACGTTGATCAGACACACACACACACACACACACTCATTAATCATCGACAACAACACATGCCTACACTCATGCTTGTATACGTGGTTTACAAAGTTTTTCTACCATACAAACTATATTTTCTATCCCCTTTCCCCTTCTATCCCTTATTTTCTATTCCCTAACCTTACACCTAAACCTACCCCTTACACTAAACTACTGTCATATTTCGAATGTCAAAAAACACTGTTCAGTATGTTTTTTAAGCTGCTTGTTTTATAGGACACAGGAAGTGTAAACCTCATAAACCATGTTTACGTTGTAGTACTCATGTCATTATACAAATTTGTGTCCGCATAAACCACATAAACCTGTACACACACACATACTCACTCACTCACTCAAAGCCCCAGTGATGAGCCGGCGTGACACACACAGAAGTTCCACTCTTGGGAAACACCGCAGCTCATTTCCAGGAACAACAAGTGAAACACAGCATCTGTCTGTCTGTCTGTGTGTCTGTCCATCAGTCTCTCACTGAGTTTCAGAGCCATCAGGAGACAAAGCTTTCATGAGCGTCCGTCTCTCGTCGGGACTCAACAAGTGCAGCTGCATCAGTGTATGTGTGATGAAAGCAATCAATGCTGCGTCTATAACGTCACACACAGAGACCAGCTACAGTTACACACAGAGAGAGAGAGAGAGAGAGAGAGAGAGAGAGACGGGTGAGGGAGGGGTGAGAGACACAGCAAAGTCATTTGAGGACAGAAGCAGCAAAGAAAATCAACAGCAGCACGACACCATTACACACACACACACACACACACCGATTTCACTGTAGGCAAATCACGATGTCCTGAAAAGTCCATGCGGATGATTTTCATGCTGTTTCTTGGGTGATTTATGAGCTTGCGGTGTCATTATAAGAGCATCACAATATGAATATGAATCAGCTAATTGATGCAATAACTAACATCTGCATCCTACTGATAGAACTGTGTTCCATATACCAGTGTTACTAAAACCACAAAAAAAATGTTACTTCAGATGAAAGAAAATGTTAACTGAAATTATATTTATTTAGTTATATTTATTTATTGATATAGATATATATATATATATATATATATATATATATATATAAAAAACAGCAAAATTTCTCATTAACACTTTAGTTCATTAGCATGCATATTACTAGCTTATAGGCTGATATTAGAAGTTTATTGAGGCAAAAGTCATAGTAAATAGTTAGTTAATAGTAAGAATTAGTCCTTAAAATAAAGTGTGACCAAAACAATACAGACAAAACAAAATGACTAAAGCTTTAACTGAAATTAAATCAAAAACAGAAAAAAGTATTTAAAAAGTATAATACTATCTTAATGATACTAAAATAACATTGCTTACCCACATTAACATTCAGCTTTCATAGTGCAAAGCAAAGCCAGTTTCTTTGTTTCGTTTACCTGTAAAAAATGTCTAAATATCATCGGCAGATTCTGAAACACATTCAGTCTTAATATTATGTGCAGTTTTGTGTCTCATGTCCATTTATCTGAAGATATTTTCACTGTTCAAGCCGGTGGTAGTTTTGCTCTGCAGTTATATTTTTCTTTGGAACAGACACTGAAAACTGCTGTCTGCTTTAGTGAAAGGAGAAAAATCTCTCGGCCTGAGCCGCAGGTGAAGTTATAAATCCAGTCTGACACACATGAACTCAAGACAAACATAAAAACACAAGGACATCCAACACTGACAAGCTATGTGTCTGCAGTCTGAATGCGTTTAATATTTCTGCTCTGAGTCGACATCAATTTTCTCACCAGGTTCAGGTTTTTTTTTTTGTTTTTTTTTAAGTCTCAGAAGGCTTTTTTGCATAACAACATTGTTTTTTGTGGCAACTGCTTTACAATATATAAAAAAGATATGATTTTTATAATTATAAGCTTAATTTTTTTCATGCAAAAAATAGTTCGATTTTGCAGTGAAATATGAGCTGTGCATGCTTTTGTGAGATTGCTCACTAAACATCCGCCCAGTGTTGGATTGATACTACATGACCAGATGCAGTCAAAGATGGCATTTCATGCCAGAGAATGCAAATCGAAACAGAAAAAATGCAGGAGTTTCTTGCCAGAGGACGACATAGAAAACACAAGTCAGTCTTGCTTTAAACATTTGCATTGGTTTCCACAGATGTACAAAAGCAAAAGGAAAAATCCTGAAACACCATTTAGCAGATGCTGTTTATCCAAAGTGACCTGAAGGACATGGACCACTGGGGTTTTCTATTAGTCCTTGACTGGGTCACTATCACTATTGGGTGTTTCGAACATCTTTCAAATGCTTTTATTACAAATTATATTATCCGCATTACAATTTGAATACAAAGTTTGAGTACAAAGTTGAACTCAAAGTTGAAGGTCACAAATGTGAAATTACGATTTTTAACACATCTGAAAGAAGCTCACTATAAGGCTGCATTTATTTGATCCAAAATACAGTAAAAACAATGAAATATTATTACAATTTAAAATACACTCAAAAAAAAATCCTGGGTTATTTTTTAACCTGGATGCTCATTTGAGCCTTTTGGGTTATTTTTTCAGTGTTTGGGTAGTTTTTGTGTTACCCAGCTCCTGGGTCAAATGTAACAACCCAATGTTTGGGTAGATTTTGTTTTACCCAGATCCTCGGTCAGGCGTAACCCAGCGTTTGAGTTATTTATCGTGCGGATTCTGTGTCCTCTTCTGGAGAGAGCCGTTCTAAGCGCCATCGAATTGATGGTTTGTGTACATTTTATTTTATATATAAAATTGTTACTGTGCTGTATATCATTAAATTTCATGCAGAGCAACATGCACACGGGTGAATCACCTAAACGTCGGTCTTATTGTGTGATGGAAAAGCCTGACACTGCATAAAATAAACAATTTTATTCATAAAGATACAGAATACAAATACTTTGGATGTTAAAATATTTCCTCAGAGCTGTTTACTGTTTGTTTTTGGGCAGGTTATGAAGGCAGTCGCAGTATATTTCGGCTATGAGTGAAATCCAGGGCGGCGGTCTTAGCCGTGAGCAGTTTTACACGTGAATTACTTCTGTTTAATGTTTACTTTTAATGTTCATTAAACGAGTTTAAATAGGCAATATGTATACATAAAAACGATAAACAATGCTGTAAATGATAAATAAAGGAAAATAAAGGAAGTTATCATGCAAACCAGTGGTTGTGTGGAGTATTTTACAAAAGTTTAGAGGATTTAAGTTAATCTGTAAACATTATTTCATGTATAAAGTAAAAAATAAGCTATATTATAATAAAAATGAATCAACCCATTATGATGGGTTAAACAAATAACCCAATTTGCTGGGTGTTCTGTCCATATATTTACCCAGCCCTTGGGTTAAAAACAACCCAAACCCAGTGTTTTTTAGAGTGTAGCTTTTTCCTATGTGAATATATTGTAAAATGCAATTTATTGCTGTGATCAAAGCTGAATTTTCAGCATCATTAATCGAGTCTTCAGTGTCCTTCAGAAATCATTCTAATATGCTGATTTGCTGCTCCGTTATTATCAATTACTATTGATGCAACCAGTGTTGAAAACAGTCTTTACTGCTGAAGATGTTTTGTGGAAACCATGATAAATGTTATTTTTCAGGATTTTTTGATGAATAGAAAGTTCAAAAGAACAGCATTTATTTGAAATGGAAATCTTTTGTAACATTGCAAATGTCTTTACGAACACTGAATAAAAGTATCAATTTTTTTTTAGTCTGAGTGGTAGTGTATTGCAATTTCCACAAAAATATTAGACAGCACAACTGTTTTCAACATTAATAATAATCAGAAATGTTTCCTGAGCAGCAAATCGGCATATTAGAATGATTTTTGTGATGAAGCTCTCTACATCAGAAGTTACGTGATACCACAGCTGTGATATGATAAACAGCCGTCACATGCCCACATGAGCCATGAAGCACTGCTGTCACACTGCAGCATGTGAGGATGGGCGTTCACATCACGCTGCCAGCTAATGCACAGCGCTGCAATGCAGTGCCACACACGCATGTACGTGCAGGAATAGTGTCGAGTCAAGGCTCGCACGTGTACACACGCACACACTAAATAAAGACTTTGCACATCTTTGATAAGGAACGCACAGACGTGAACTCCATAAACCTGCGGCGATCCTCAGCCGAACCACTGATTTATCAGCTCGCATCCATCTGCGTGTCAGAACTGGGCCACGATACACTGCTGCAGACATAAAACTCCTCAGACTTAGAGGAAAAGGAGTTCTGTCAGAATAAAAGAGCAGTCTGGTACATTTTGTCTTTGCTAAAGCGGTAAAGACCTGCAGAGCATTAGTCAATCCAGCAGAAACAGACGTAAATATGTATATCTCTGCTTTTACTCACTGACTCTCTTCATATGAACGATCTGCTTTATAAATATTCAAGCACTGCAGTCATTCTAAAGTCGAGCATGTCTAAGTGCACAGACACAACACATTCAGTCCACGTTGAGACGCAGCGCTCCCTGGCAACAGGCCTGCCAATTGGAGCTGCACGTCTGAGGAACGTACAGAACCCAAAACTACAGCAAAAACACAATCTCAGCAGTCCTTCCAACTCCAGCAGTGTGACTGATACGTAATGCACATTTGATTGCATTTGCCAGTGAACTTTTTCTCAGTTCATGCATCACCTGGGAATCGAACCCATGACCTTGGCGATGCTAGGAACATAATCTCACAGCGATTGGAGATCTGTGGTCGTGTTCAGCGTCCAGCGTTTCTTAATATAGAGAAACCGGCGCTGGGGTGAGATGGGGTGATGGACACAGAAATACCATGGTGGCATGTCCTCTAATGCCACCGGCGTATGACATACGATCCCTTACGTGTCACCCTGTTAAATTTCATGGATGGAGGTAACTGTATCAAACGGCTTTTATTTTGAGCTGCGATACTGTTTCCTAATGAAATATTACGAGATGCTATTGCTCAGAGCTGTAGTTCTCAGTTTTGTTTCGTTGAATGATCAACAAGCAGTTTAAGGTCAGAGGAGACACACACGTGAAACTAGGGCACGATTCATCGAAATAAAACTGAAATCACGAAATGGCTTAGCGTGATTATCAAATCACAAAGGCTGATTTAATTAATCAAATATATTAAACAGAATGATACGCAGCACTGTGTTCATTCACACGCGAGTGGTGCATGATCCAGTGTTTCAGTGTCTTGATTCACAGAGTTTATAAAGCCACAAATATTAATACCGAAATTTTACAGATATAAATTGTGATTATTATTGTTATTATAATTTTTCTGAAATCTCAATTAAATTTCTTAAATTCGTTATTTTTAATTTACAGTGAAATATTACAGTATTACAGTTTTGTATAAAACTATTATTAATAATTATACAATTGATTAAATATCTTACATTTGATTATTTTTTATTTAGTGAAATTTTACATTACTTGTATTTTGTATTAAATTATTATTATAATATAATATAATATAATATAATACAATATAATAATTTAACACAATACATTATTATATTATATTATATTAATTATATTATTATTTTAATCTTTATTAAATGTCTTACTTTTTGATTGTTTTTATTTACAGTGAAATATTATGACAATTTGTATTTACTATAAAATATTATTATATATGATATATTTTTGTAATATCTTAAATTCTCTCCTTTTTACAGTAAAATATTGCCATATTTTATTTATTTTTATATTTATTTAAAAAGTTTGGCCACATTGTGCAGTCCCACAAACAAGCACAACAAACCTGGAATAATTTTTAAGTCACATTTTAAATAGCAATTTTTATCTTAAAAAAGCCCCACAATATTATTTTTCTCCCAAATCATGCAAACCTGTGTGAAACTCCTTTTTCCAACAGAAACACGAGAATCAGGAGTCTCCACTGAATCTCACTGCTGTTAGGAGAAACAGCGGCGATCTCATGTGTGGTTTGTGCGAAGGTAAAGGCTCGTTCAGCCACAGCAGAATCTCGGCGAAGCCTGCGGGTGAGTCAGTCAGCACACTAATGGAGTCAAGCTGGCAGAGAAGATCAACAAACAGTGACTCCAGCAGCCACCGCCAGACCTCCACACACAACTACAGCTCCAACAATGACAAAACAGCACAGAAAAGTAGACTATATCTGTGAGTACTACATTCATATGAGGGTCTGGTCACGACATAGACACTCAAAGATATTCATGATTCAATATTTGATTCACTGGCTGTCAAAATAACTGTGACTGTGTGTTGAATATGTCATATCTGAATGAACAGTTCATGGCCAGATTAACCTACAATGTGCGGCAGATTTAATGGCCATATTTGACAACTTTGTCTTGTGAGCATGGCCTGTATGTTGAGGTCCAGACCTCTTTATGTTTTTCAGGGGGTAGCTAAATAAAAGTCGTGAAATAGTTGCCTAATAATAACTGTACTTTGGTATTATACAACGGCGAGATAACCGATCCTCTCATCTGAGCTAATCATTGGTCTAACAGCACTCAATGTCAAAATGACTGAGATGGCCAGTCAAACCAAAGGCGGCAAGTACCATTTTAACAGCCAAAAAAGTGAGATGTAAAATGTAAGCAGCTAAATATTTAATATCTGGTAAGTATGTCATGATAGAAATGACCTACAGTAATAACAACCAACAGTAATCTTCAGGAATGCAAACAACACAGCATATTAGGCAAGGTTAAGAATGAATGTGAGCATATTGTGAATTCACTTAGTTACTCTTTTTTTGATAGTTTTTCAGCATGTTCACTCACCATCCTCAGACCTACACTAGAACATGGTAAACCATGTGGCTTTGACGTGCGTTTATAGGTTGTGGTTAGGACAGTCATTTAACTTATTAAAATAATACTTGCAAATATAGTTCTTAAAATATTAACTTCTAGTTCTTAAACTATTTTACCAATATTCTGTACTCATCTTCTCCTTTATTCCTTTAAGTTTCTATTTTTGAAGAAACCCCCAAGTGTCTTTGTATACATGTCCATGGCTGCTCTGTGCTCAAAGCTTAAAGAGATACTTGACCTAAAATAAAAAATTTGGTCACACTTTATTTTAAGGTCCAATTTTCGCTATTAAGTGAAACGATACACTACAATGTGTGCATGCGTGTGTGTGTGTGTGTGTGTGTGTGTGTGTGTGTGTGCGTGTGTTAAAAGTGTGTAGGATAGTTTCCGGCTTGGTTTCAAGGTACTACATCAATCCACAAGACAAAGAGCCGCTGCTCTACAACTCTTTGCCCTGAATATGACTCTGCACACAAACCACACACATATTTCCTCCATATAATCTTCACCTGCTCCACTACCAGTCTGTCTTTCCAACTGGTTGGAGTTAGTCCTGTTCACCAAGTCAAGCAGCACCATTGCTTTCACATTGAACAAACATTCAAATTGATGTGAGTGATTTCTCAAAATATTGCTGCCAGTTTGGTCAGAATATCAGTCCACCATTAGTTAAGACTTTCCAAAGTACACGGCATCTGTCACAATCTGCAGTCATTTTACTTTATTGTAGACTAAAGGCGTCAGCCAGCTCTGTGCCTTCTCAAAATTCTGTGTAAAGATTGCAATGTCGCATAAAATGGCAGGCTAAATTATGGCTGCTCTGACCCACCTCACTTCCTAGTTTTAAAGTACTGTAATAAAGGTGCAATCACAGTAGCATTTATGCCACCTCTAAACAGCATTAAAAAGTCTGTGTAAAGACACCTAAATACCACTTCAGAAGTGCTTCTGTGCCACTTTTGCAGTAAATCTGGCATAACACAGACAATCTGTAGTGCAAATTGTGAGCACTTCACAGTTAAACTTTAGAAGATTTTTAGCAGACACTGGCCCACATGTTTAATGCTAGTAAGATATTCTATAATTCAGTTGCAAACTGTTATATCTTAAATGAGGTTTATACTCTGGATTAATTGATGTAGGCTCTTAAAATCTCTCGCATTGCCAGATGTTCGACTATAGGCACGAAATCTGGTCCAATTTGCAGCTTATTCTCAAGAATCACCAATTTATACAGGTGGCGATTTATATGACAAAATATGACAAGAAAAAAAATAACACTGCTGGATTATTAACAATATATCAGTGGAAGCATCTTAAAGGAATATGACTGTTTCAAATAATGCAATTATAGTCAATAATGTTGCACCCTGAAGTTTAAACCGCGCGATCTGAAGTTGAAACACATCCTATAAGAGAATAATCAGATAGATACATACAACTTGTATATATCTACACAAAATGATTCAAATGCAACTTGACTGAACTTAAGTGAACTTGATTGTGTTAGTGAGAATGTGTAATCGCAGTAGTGAATGCATTCTTCCCGTAACAGCAAGCTGAAAAACGGCAACGAATTCACAACATGCTATTACAACAGTGTATCATTTTAAAGTTATGGCACTTTGCCGCCACACATCTTGCACATTCATTTCATTATCAAATGCACTTTGCATTATCAAAGTGAGTCTAGGCATGACTGTGTGCTTTCAAAGCTGTAGTTTCACTTTAGTTCTCCAGTCTGGATGGGATGCTGTTCTAACACTAAACCTATCAGACCTCAATCTACTGGCTATATAGCAAGTTAAAACCAAGAACTATAACTAGTGTCCACACCAGCAGATAACATTATTTTATTTTACTATCCCTCATCTCTTCTCCTTACAGTCATATTTTGAGTGAGTCATTTGCCACAAAGAGAGAAAACACAAAATAAAGTTAAAGATTAATTTTACTGATTGTATTATTAATTAATTTATTTTTACTTTTGTTTTTCACTTGATAATATCATTATCATGAAATCTTTTGGACATGATAATCTGAAAAAGGCCTTGATAATCTGAAAATATGATATTGTGACAGCCCTAATTTGGAGTTAGCTTTATTTAGCAATTTGGTAAATGCACATACTGGATGGCACTATTTTCAGTCATCCCTCAGCAGTTTTTGGTTTCTAGCATTTTTTGTGTTTATTCCATTGTCCAGACAGACAGCAGAAGCAGCAGTGATAAAGTACAGCCCCAAGAGCCATTCACAACAAAGGCTGAAAAATAAATGAGAAGCAGGCATAATACCATAAAACTGTGGTGGATGAGTCTGTGTGTCATTTAGGGTAAATCTGAAATCGATAGCGATTTCATAAAAATAGAGCTGCGCGGAAAACACCAAAGAAATGAGTGTAGACTTCATATTCAAAATGTCTGTCCATGTTAAAGTAAGAAGCACTGACTACTACAGAAAACAAAGCTGTTCTGCTCATTGAATTTAAATGTCTAAAAAAAAAAAAAAAAAAGTAACTGTGCCTAGTTCTTCCTCAAACTCAACTGTGTAAATACTAGGTTATTTCCAAGATGACTGTTTGTGTAAAGCCAGCCAACAAGTGATATCAAGCAGCAACTAGCAACTGTTCAGTGCAATATGCATTATTCACAGGGTCTTCAGATCTTCTGCTGTCATTCAAGGTAAAGACCCATCAATACTGTGTATGCATGTGCTGGAACTGTGCGGTTTTAGATTTCAGTACAGAAGCAGCCCAGATGATGAACAAAGAGTGAGAATGCCATAATGTGAATGAGTTTTATGCCTGTTTCCTTCTCTAGACTTAGCGATCATAAGATCTCAGATGAATATGTTCATTACAGCAAATGTTTCCATAAACTCCATCTGTTCATGGCACTTTCAAATAAATACAGTATAAGTCAAAGGTAAATCCTGAGAAATTTTGGGGCAGCAATTCAAATCACACGACAGGATCAATTGTTAACAATACACTCATTTCCTCAGCCAAATTGCATAAAACTATTTCATGTTAGTCATGTATGACTGTAAAACAATAACCAGCAGAAATGAGATGAGTCTGGACTGAAGCATTCCAGTAATAAATGTTAGTCAGTGATGATCCTGCTGCAGTGAAGACAGACACACGTCTGACCTGTAAGGATCAGTGCAATGATGATTTGATCTCATCATTGTCCTGAACACTGCTTCACTGTGTCAGTGTGCCAAACCATGCAAAACAGAAGACAATCGTGATTCAGGATGAACCACCAACACTGTATTCTACACACATTGATCATATGCACTGCAGTGATGCATGCACAAATGAGAGCAGACTCCAGCGTGTTCAGTGAAAGCGTGATGTGAATACAGGGGTAAAACTCTCTATATGAGTCAGTGAGCAACAGCCACTGTAAGAGTGTCTCACAGTGTCTGCTGTGATGCATGAAGCATCATGCAAAGAGCGGTTTCATGAGTTAATACAGTCTGAGCTGTACTGTAGAACAGAATAATAAATTATCAGGAGCTTGGGGGGAAAAAAAAAAAACAAAAAAAACAAAAAAAAAAGCCACCAAAATGAGCAAAATGCCCCTAATTTCAAGATAAAGAGGGCAAAAATGCCCCTGCATAATTACACTAAATCTATTACTGTGAATAGTGATGACTGTGGTGATTAATATGAAATGTGAAATTAAAAAGATTTGACTGCTGCAGCACATTTAGCTCATGTGCCATCATGTATATGGTGTTGTTTTTGCAGCATTAAACAACAACAACAAAACAAAAACAAACTGATTCAGAGATTCATTTTGCAGCTTTAGTGATTATAACGGCAGAATGCAGTGCAGAACTTGTGCTAAACTGAAGTAAATGACTGCTTCAGTGATTAGGAAATTTGCGTGCTTTGTGTATATAATTTAAAAAATGCCCCTGGAAATCAATCCCGGGGGCAGATATTGGACCTGAATGGAAAAGTTTATTTCTGACCCTGTCATAGACAAACACCAAACCAGCAAAGGATGAAGTAGTAGTTTTTGGTGAAACTATCTGAAGGTCCACTCGAGTTGCATGCTTATTAGTGTTCATACTGTACTGGGGTTTTTATGGTGTGGTTTCAAACAAGGGGTTTTAATATACCTGAATATCTCTATCCACTAACATTTCCATTAAAGTGACAGTCCACCAAAAAAAATTTTGCAGTTAATTTACTTACACTCAGACCATCCAGGATTTAGGTGACTTTTTTCTTCAGCAGAATAGTTAAGAAGATTTTTAACTGAAACTGTTGTCTTTGGTAATTCGTAAAATAATCAAAAAAGCACATACAGGTAAGACAATATTAATACCCATGGTGATATACTGAATTCTTATGAAGCAAAATGATCAGTCTGTGCAAGAAACACAACATTATTTAAAACAGTATTACCTGTAATCCAGAGCCACAAGCAAATGGTCCAGAGTGATGTCTGGTTCACAAACAAATCATTCTTTTGCACTAGTTCATCAAATCGGACTGAACCATCTGAATCAGTTCTTGGCTTGAGCAGCACAGATCTACAAGTCTGACAGTCACTCCGACTGGAAATGAGCAAAAATAGTGGCATAAATAGTGGCATAAAGACAACAGTTTCAGTTAAAAATCTTCTTCCTGTGATGAACTCATTCAGCGCTCCAGTTCCTCCAACAGTCAGTTCGACTGATGAGCCACTGATATGTGCATATGACTAACAAACTAGTGAACTGAACCTGTTCATTGAAACGAACTGTCCGAAAAACCAGTTCGCAGAAAAGAATTGGATTTCTCTGTTTGCCTAAGGCTGTGGAGTACAGGTAATAATGTTGTAAATAATGTTGAGTTTCTTGCACAGACCAATCGTTTCGCTTCATAACACCTCAATACATCGTCAGGAGCCACAGATATTAATTTTGTGTTGCATGATATGCTTTTATTGACTCTCAAAATGACGGTATCTGCAGATGTGGCTTTTTATTTAGTATTTTAATTAGCGATGCAGCAATCATGATTTTTCATGGCCGATTCAGACTCCGATACTGGTTGCCATTTTTTAAGCTAATTTATTTAGGGTATTGTTTATTTGCTCTATAAAGGCCGGTACACACCAAGCCAACGGTCAGCCGATGGGCAGTTTTTGTTCGTCGGCCAACTAAGTTTTCTCAGTGTGTTCCGCACCATCGGCTGAAGTTGGTCCTCGTCGGCTTGTTTTCGGCCGATTCGACATGTTGAATCGGCGTCGGAGCTCGTCGGTCAGTTGGGCCATCTGATCATTCTGATTGGCTGTTCAGCGGGCGAAACAGTGCACGAGAAAAAACCCCGGAAGTGACGAAGTAAGTAAACGACGAAGTCAAGAGGGAACACAGAACGCTCATCTTATTTGTTTGCATTTCTCATTCCGACACGTGATTATTTAAAAAAAAGATATGGCTGCTGGAATGAGGCAAGTGAAGATGAATTGATTAGGCATTTCTTTTTACGCAGGCGTAGAATGGACATGCTGCTTGGCCGTCGGGTGTCGAGCGTTGGCTTGGTGTGTCAGGGCAACTTTAGGAACCAGACGCTGCCGACGTCGGCCCCGCAGTCTGCTTTCGTCGCCACTAGTTCGTCGGCGTCAGCTTGGTGTGTACCGGGCTTAACAAGCAAACTGGCCTTAAACAAAAATATTTGTAGCCATTTGAAATTAGAGGCAACCACTGCATTTTAATCACAATCCAAACAAAGATGTTGCACAAGCAGTTGTTTTTAATTTGAATTAGATTGTAATTTCACAATTTAAAACTAAAACAGAATGGTCTGACTTTATCCTTGTGAAATTATGCTATAGACTTTATCCTTGTGAAATTATGCTATACAACACATGCATGAAACATGAAACAGCAGACCGGCTGAATGAGAACAACAGCGATATAGTGTTTCCTTGGTTAATAATGTAAACAAAGCAGCACTTCGCTTATAAATGCTGCTTTATATGGTGCCTTCAAAACTTTTCTGAAGAGTCAGTTCCCCTCAGAAATACAATTCATATAACCCCTCACCCCCAATTCAATATTTATATTTTCTTCCAATATTTTGCGAGCTTGCTCAATCCACATGCTACAGTATTTTCTCCTCTTTGCGTCTTTTAAAGTCCTGTTTACAGACTTAGGCATGATGGATTTTTCTTTATCACTGTCCCAGTAGCACCTGAAAATAACAGAAAAATAAGTGAAAAAAATACAGTACAAAGACTGGAGAAATGTAATGTATTTCTCTACTTATTTTTCTGTTATTTTCACGATCGATGGGTTGGTGACCACTGTGTTAAATGGTTTAAAATGAGTCTTCAGTACAGTCTTCACACACAGAGTTAATGATTTGCAGCTGGAACAGCCTTCAATTTCTTATCAATTGCACTGTACAGAAAATTAAATTATAGTAAAGCAACATGCCTTCTAGGCAAGAGAACACTATGATCTGCTTTGATTAGAAACAAGCAAGCAGACAGCACTGCAGCTAAACCTCACATAGAAACACTGAAGATGCTTAAAACTGCAAGTTGAGCAAATGAAATATGGGTTAACTATCTACAAAATCAGCCAAGCACAAACCTCAGCATTTCATCTGGACTGAGGAGCGAGTCTGAAGCTGCACATCCACACTGCAGTCAACCATATGTAATAATTAAGCAAATCCAGCTCTCACAGATTGCGACAGTGAACTGAGATATGTGTGCAAGTTCTTAGAAATTCCCATCATGTAACTCTTGTTATTCATTATTATCAGTTCAGAGAAAATATTAACAAGATCTGAGTTAAGGAACGACACTGTGGTTTTGCGCTGGATCATGGGAGCAGTGCGGATGAAGATAAAACAGGCTGTTCCCTGAGATTTTTCCAGACGTCCTGCTGGAGCGCAACCAAAGATCTGGATCACAGCACATGAAAGCTCATACACCACAGGTGTGCACAAGAGAACAGGAATGTAGCGTCAAAGACAGAACACTTGTTAATAATATAGAAAACATAAAAACAGAAGCATTACACTTTTGATTCTTGGGAACTGATTTAGGACTATTAATTGTAAGAAATTATCCGTGGTGTTTGCCTGTGCAAAACTCACCACCACCACGCAAGAGATGTTTTCCTGCTGCCTGGTGTAAAAAGAGAGATATGTCTAGAGTTTGTCCTTCTGTCTGCATCTGTGGGATTTTTCCACCTGTTTTATGGTGCAAATGGTGTGTCTTACCACTAAAGTAGCAGCAGACTTTCCTTAACAACTCACAAGATCTGAGGAATCATTCACAGTGTTAAAACTTAATATTAGTGTTTGATCACATCACTTCGAGCACAAATATGTTCATTTCAGTGATGTCAAGTGATTAGAATTATTAAATGTAATTAATTACATGATGTGCAGATTATTTCATTGAATTAATTGCACATCAAGTTGGGCTGAGAAATTACCCCTAAAAGAAGTCATTATTGTGTTAAATGAGAAAAGAATTGAATATACATTATGTAAAACGTAGCTTCAGAAAGACATATTTTGATTCAACATAATTTATTACACAAACTTTTAAGGCTACAATGTGGCCATAACATTGTTTTCAATGTTATGCATTGATGTTATGCATAACATTGCTTAATGAGTGAATCATTGAATCATTCATGTAACCAATTCATTCAAATGTCATTGAGTCATCCATCCGGGTCTCATTTCGTAGGCTGTGTCCTCCGGAGGTCATACCTGTAGGCTGTATACGTTATCAAGGATGTCTTATTTAAGAAAAGTAACAGTAATAAAATTGACTGCTATTCCTTGTGATGTGAAAAATACTGTATTTTTTTTTTTTACTTTGCAATTTAACGGTTACTTTTCTAAAATGAGACTCGATGATGTATGCAGTCTTCAAATGTGCCCTCCGGAGGACGCAGCCTCTGAAATGAGATGCAGCTATGTCTTTATGAATGAGTCACTGACGCATTGACTCAAATGTTTCGATCAAAAACATAGATTCATTTATTAACGAATCACTGCTGTGTGTGCTGTGGCTTTGATTGGAACTTTATTCATTTGCAAAACACAATATTAACTTTTTGTTTATTGAACTGTTGTATAAAATCAATATCACATTTGCAGTCATGCAGATATTGGGGAAAAACAGCACTCTTGCTGGAGTGATATTGCTAAACTATAAATATGACGGCAAAAAATATCCCCCTCTTATATGCATTCTAATAGGCTTCACTGTGCAGTCAGTCATCATCCTGCATCATGTTCATCAATGTATGATGACGTACAGGTCTGGGTGGGGTGATGCGTTAAATGCCTTAATTTTTTAACACGTTATTTTTCCCATAATTAATTGCACCAAATTAACTTTGACAGTCCTAGTCAATTTGCTTAGCAAACACTAATAAAAAGGTCACTCTTTTATTACATTGTGAGACTCATTCACATCAACTATGATGAAAGAACTCATATGTAAACAAATTAACGAGAACAATAATTTGCATGCTTGTCGAGGTGACTGGCAGCTCTACCTGCATAACGTGTGCATGTTTTAACATGAGTATCAAACACAGAAATGCATACTTGGCACGATAACTTTGAGCAAGACCCAGGAGGCCATTAGAACTGATAAAAGCAGTTTAAATAGTCCTGAACAACACGATGCAGGATGGCTAAAGTGGAAAATCATTTGAGCTTTGAAGTGTTTACAGTCCCAGTGAGCTCTGCCCTGCTGGAATTATACAATATACACACAGTCATTCATGTGGAATTATTCACAGACTCTCTCTCTCTCTAACACACACACACACACACACACAAACTGGCATGACATCCATATCATGTGATCATGCCAGGCATTATGCCAAAGGCCAACCATGTCACTTACCAGAAATCACAAAGACAGAGGGGGGAGGGAGAGACAGAACAAGCTGTTTAATTTAACAAACTATCAAACCTCCAGCCCAAGTTTGACAGTAAATCATTCAGAGTCTGTGTGCAATGTTCATTGCATATTGTTGGTTTAATATGTCCATAAAAGTGCACTTATTGTTCTTATCACTGCAGCACTACTGTATCTCTTTCATCCCATATTTTCCCTCTTATGAAAATACACAGAAATACAATTAAGCATGAACAGTTTTCCATGAAGACACTGATATGACACTGTTTACACAACACCGTGACAAAAAAAAAAAAAAAAAAAAAAAAAAAAAAAAAAAACAAAAAAA
>JAFVLL020024118.1:39510-82770 GCA_021397915.2 Tor tambroides | reverse complement strand
TCTCCCCTTTTGTCATGCTGACTCTACATCAGGGGTCTCAAACTATGGGCCAAGCTTTGTCATTACAAAACAATTTTCACTATACCCTGTTGAAAAAAAAACAGCATATGCTGGTTAGGTATGTTTTGAAGCATGGAAGCTGGTTATAAGCTGGTCCTGATCAGGAGCTATTTGCTTAGGACCAGCTTAAGACGAGCACATGACCAGCTTAAACCAGCTCATAACCAGCTCAAACCAGCTGCCATGCTTTAAAACATACCTAACCAGCATATACTGTTTTTTTTCAACAGGGTAGTCTGACCTTAATGTATTTAAAAGCCAAAGTATCGCACCAACATTTACTACATACTGTATAATATACATATTTCAAATTTGTGGTTGTAAAAACGCTGGTTCTCTGAAGGAGAACACCGCCTGGCTAGTGTCCCCTGGGTAATGTAGTTTGAGACCCTTGCTCTACATGGTACACTGACACGGCAGCTCTTTATATGGCAGTGTATCTTGTGGCTTTTCATTGTACAGACTTGTGGGCCCTCACACAGCAAAAAACATCCCAGCTTTCTAGCCTCTGCTCTTTCATGCAGCAGAGCTCTCTTTGAAATTGCCACCTAGAAAGAACCTCCATTGCTGCCATGGCAACAGATACTGGCAGGATTATAATGATGCTCATCAGTGATTAGCCTGAATTAATTGTTAATAACTCATCCAATTTGAATTAGGTCTCTATGAGGAAGGAAAAGTGAGGTGCGTGTTAACTCAAAATGTGCCTGTATGCATCTATGCATAGAAACCCCTGAATTCTCTGGAATGCACAATATGGAATTTCCATATTCATAATATGGAACGTCACCGGTATGCAAAATTGATGTTAGCGCAAACAGAATTCTCAATGAACCTTGAAATATAAAAATCCCTCACTGGTGATAGACTCCAGCTGCAGTCTTTCCTCCAGCCATCGGCCTTTTTCCACGACTGTATATCATGAGCAGTGATGTGAGGCCCGAAACCTAGTCTTAGAAATACTCTGACTGTATTGATTAATTGCTTTAAGTCAAGTCTATGAAAGGATTCCATTTCAGTTCACAGTCGCCAAGAGGTAAGACATCAGCATTGTGGCAGAGTCTCTGGTGCTGTGAGAAGTGAAAGCCAGTTAAGATGCTACCCCTGTGAAAAGTTGTTTTTATTGTTATTGTTTTGTAGCACCGTTTGTGGATTTGTCAAATATATTAAAATAATTATACAAAGTTAAGTACAAAGTTTCCAGGTTTTCCTGTACTTAACTGCCAGAGAGTTGTAAAAAGTGTGAAGTCTTGAAAAATCATAGAAATCAAGAATGCTACATAGTTCTTGTTTTGCTCAAATAGAGAGGCAGAGGCTAGTTGCACACTTTTGCTCACTTTCTTTCTTTCTTTCTTGTCTTAAAGAGATTTCTACGGTCACAGTGGGAAATTACCATTAAATGGTATATAAGAGCCTATTTAAACAGATAAACAATTATAAGCCCATGAAATATGTAATGTGACAAAACATACAAAAAGGTAAAACCAACAACATACTAAGCACACTTTTTTTCCTCGTACCAAAATAAGGGTAGCACTTTAGTATAGGGACCAATTCTCAATATTAACTAGTTGCTTATTAGTATGCCTATTATTAAAATATTGGCTGTTTATTAGTGCTTTTAAAAAGCACATATTCTTCATGACCATATTCTACATCCCTAACCCAATGCCTAAATTTAACAACTACCTCTCTAACTATTAATAAACAGCAAATTAGAAGTTTACTGAGGGAAAAGTCGTAATGGTTTTTTAATAGTGAGAATTGGACCTTAAAATAAGGTGTAACCAAAATAAGCCATCGCTTTGGCTAACAGAAACTGTAATTTATTAGGAAAAAAAACAGATGTAGTTTTATTTACTTGTTTACCCAACATACAAAATTAGTTTGGAATTTTAGTTTGGAAAATTACAAACATATATATTTAATGCAGTTTTTAAACCAACATACACAATCACTGCTGGAAAAGAAATAAAGCATGTGAAATTCTGACTTAAAACATTATTATTGTGGAGATAGAGGCCTTGTGACAGAGTGATAGCTAGCCTCAGTCTCCCTTATTTTGTTGGCCAGAAATGGCTCTACGTGAATGGAGTCTTTATAAAAAATGATATAAAAACCTTATTGGTTTTTCCAGAATGACTGGAAACTCCATTGGAAAAGTAATGGATATTCTTTGGTCAAAAGGTGTGGGAACCCTGTAAAATGAAATTGTGAGAATTAGAGAGAAATATGATATCAGAAACAACCCAGAGCTCGACCTGTATTCCTCTGATACTACAGCTATCAAGAAACAGATGAAAGATCAGGCAACACAGTGCTAGAGTAAAATGTATTCAATCACAGATAAAGCAAAGCTCAAATGCACTCCCTTTATAGAGTCAGATCTGCAAGATTTCACAGTGGTGGCATTAAACGTCCTTTGTGCTGATCCCTATAATGGCTATCAGAGGATCAGTGGGCTTGGAAGTTTGTGTAATGTGATTTTTACGCTCCATTTTCAGACCTAGACAAATGAACTTTCACTATTCCCTCTGGGTTGTATTTCTAAGTTAATAAATCAATCACCAGGGCCTGTGCTTCCCAAATCATTGCCTGTTTTTTTATCCTGTCAAAAGTTTCAAAAGGTTAAATTAGATTATTATTAGAGTAGAACTGCAGAAAGAAAAAAAAAACATTTCATTGGTATGTGTGATTGTCATATATGTGACCCTGGACCACAAAACCAGTCTTAAGTGTCAATTTTTCAAAATTGAGATTTCTACATCATCTGAAAGCTGAATAAATAAGCTTTCCATTGATGTATGGTTTGTTAGGATCGGACAATATTTGACTGAGATACAAGTATTTGAAAATATGGAATCTGAGAGTGCAAAAAAATCTAAATATTGAGAAAATCACCTTTAAAATTGTTCAAATTAAGTCCTTAGCAATGCATATTACTAATCAAAAATTAAGTTTTGATATATTTATGGTAAGAAATTTACAAAATCTCTTCATGGAACATGATCTTTACTTAATATCCTAATGATTTTTGGCATAAAAGAAAAATGGATAATTTTGACCCATACAATGTATTTTTGGCTATTGCTACAAATATACTCCAGCGACTTAAGACTGGTTTTGTGGTCCAGGGTCACATATGTTACTGCCACATTTACACAGCAAATGGAAGTATAAAAGTGTGTCCTTGTAGAATTACTCAGAGCAGAGGAAATATTAATGTGTTAATGTGTACAAAATGTAATCTTTAATCATTCAAGGTCTTGGACAGAAGCCAGTAATGGGATGTGTGTGTGTGTGTGTGTGTGTGTGTGTGTGTGTGTGTGTGTGTGTGTGTGTGTGTGTGTGTGTGTGTGTGTGTGTTCGTTTGATTTCTGTGTTGTGCTCCATTAGGAGCTGAGAAATGCTCACAGTGAAGAGATCATGGGAATACGAAGAGAAGAGGAAATGGAGATGTCAGATGAAGACTTGGAGGAAAACCCCTGCAAAAAGATGAGAATGGAGGACACGGGTAGGCCTGTGATCAGCTGCTGATTATCATAATCATGATTCATTAGGATACTGGAGGCAGGGACTGACTGTGGCTAAAAACAGCCCTAGATTTGATGGCCTAACGTCTAGTTCATATACACTGGTTGGGACTATACAGTGCATTTAAAATGAACAATAAATCTTCAATAAAGGTCATTGTTAATTGGCGGAAAAGAGGAATGTGTAATTCAGTGCCATAGAGACATTTGTTCAATGCCTGCATAATTATGTTTCATTTTAGGGCTCAACAATATATATATATATATATATATATATATATATATATATATATATATAATTTTTTTTTTTTTTTCTCCTAGGCACATGTTTAGGATTTTTTTTTAATTGCCCAACAAACAAACAAAAAATACATACATGCATACACTATCATTCAAAAGTCTGGGTAAAGGATAAAATTTTGTTTTATGTTTTTGAAAGAAAACTCTTGTGCTCATCAAGGCTGCATTTATTTCATCTAATCAGTACAGTAAAATACAGTATTATTGTGAAATTGTGAATTTAAAATAACTGTTTTTATTAGGATATATTATGAATGTAATTTATTCCTGTGAAGCAAAGCTGTTTACTTCAGTCTTCAGTAAAAAAAAAAGTTCTATAGAAATCATTCTAATATGCTGATTTGCTGCTGAAGAAGCATTTCTTATCATTATTAGTCACGAATTAAGCACTGTATGAAAGTATGAGTGTTTTTTTTTTCAGGATTCTTTGATGTATATAAAATTCAAAAGAATGGCATTTATTTGAAATATTTTATAACACCATATGCCTATACTGTCATTTGATCAATATACTGTTTCCTTTCTAAACAGAAATATCATATTCTTTCAAAAAATCTTACAGACATCAATTTTTTGAACAGTAGTGTATAAATAAATAATAATTCATAAATAAATAATCATTTGTGAAAAAGACAAATCAGTATTTTTTCCCTCCAGCCCTCAACCACATTATTTATTTAATTTGCAACAATAGTGGGAAAGTTATAGCCAAATAGTAACACATTGCTGGAAACAGATGGCATATGGTGCAAAACTGATTTGTTTATCATTTTTAAATCATTCTAACTGATGCTTTCAAGGCTATCACAATTTCACATAACTTCAATAATACACCATCTATGTCTGCCAGCTAAACACCACAAAACCAATGCAGGTTTCATCTGCAAAGCATTGAAACACATGTATAAGATCAGTGAACGTAAGATGTACACAAAGTCTGAGCACAGCCCTGGTCCTGTAGGACATTTTAGGGACATGTTTTATACAGCATTCATAAACACTGTAAATAATCACTCAACGTCAGTTCATAATACCTAATAGATTAACTAATGAATAGAACTTTCATAAAGTGTCGAGTCCACCTCCAGATAGTGACTGTAAAGTATCAAGTTAATAATAATTCCCAATCAATTCTTGATTTAATGAAAAAAATAAACTTGGTTTAATGTTAAACACAATCACCCCGTTAGTCTCTAATCAAATCCATGACCTCTTGTTTTTATTAGCTTTATTCAAACAGAGCGATCACATCCTTCAGATAACCTTGAGTATAACAGCATTTGTGCTGAGATATCAACATGAGTGATTACACTCTCCCTCCTGCATGTATCCTACAGCAAATCTGATTATGAATGATATTGCTTCAGCAGAGAACGGCAGCAGGAAGTGTCAGGGGATTCTGAGCTCAGCGATATTTCATGACCTGTCACAGCACACAAGCTCTGGCTCAATAAAAGTAGTATTTTCAGTGGCAGGAAGGAATATCTAATGGTTGAGATTATCTGTTGACACAGCAGAGACTCAGCACAGTGACCAAGTTGTTATGCAAACTTCACCATCGATTTCGGCTCTGAATCTTAACGCTTGCTCTAAAGCCTGCCACGTATACGCTGATTCGATCAGACGGATTGATGTTAGAACTTGTCTTATATGATGCATGTTAGATTAAGCAACAGATCAGTTCAGTGAGAACTGCTTAAGGTGGTTGAACTGGTCAACAAGTTTAAGCTAGGACAGGTAGCTCAATCAGCTGAGTCAAGGTGGTCTACCAGGCACAAAAGTGTGAATTCATCCCATCTATGCAACAGATGAGAAAAAGACCCTCATCCAAGCTTACTTCCTGTCTCTCTCTCTCTCTTCCTTCCTGTCCGAGAGCAGTGCTGTCTGCGCAGACGTGTGCTCTGCGGGAGGAAAACGACAGTTTGCGCTGGCAGCTGGATGCTTACAGGAACGAGGTGGAGCTGCTGAAGAAGGAGCAGGGCAATATGTACCGTACTGAGGAGGATCACACGCAAGAACAACAGCTGCACTTCCTGCAGCAGACCATGCAGAACATGCAGCAGGTAATACAGGCCGTTTTGCAGCAGAAGTAACACTTTAGATTAGGGAACACTATTCACCATTAACTAGTTGCTTATTAGCATGCATAGCACTAGCATTTGGCTGCTTATTAGTACTTATAAAGCACATGATAATGCATGGCCATATTCTAGATCCCTTAACCCTACCAAATACCAAAACATAACTACTACAGTAACTGACTTGCATGCTATCAAATAAGCAGCAAATTGGGAGTTTACTGTGGGAAATCTCTTAGTGATAGTGAACGTGTTTTCGCTAATATAAAGTGTTACTAGATTTTTCTTGATTTTGAAAGAAGCCAATTAAAATCAAGTTGGACATAACTTTAAAACATAACATAAAAAAGAGCTTAGCAATGATAAAATTACATTTAAGAGACAAGCAGCTGATATTTTTTCTATGCACTGCAAACCCGAAAAAGTTGGCAAAACTCAAAAATGTAAGCTACTTAAACTTTGAATTTCTTAAAATGTTTGAGTAAGCTATAAACTATAATTTTACTATAAAATTATCTTGTAATCTCAATTTAAACGTTTTTGTCAATTTAAACATGTTTGCTTAACTAATTCAGTAAATGCTAACTTGGATTTATTTAGTAACACAATGCATTGACTAAGGCAGTTGTGGCCTAATGGATAGAGAATCGGACTTGTCACCCGAAGGTCGCGGGTTCGAGTCTCAGGTCTGGCAGGGATTTGTAGGTGGGGGGAGTGAATATCTGAGGTGAGACGCTTGAGCAAGGCACTGAACCCTCAACTGCTCCCCGGGCGCCACAGCATTGGCTGCCCCCTGCTCCGAGTGTGTGTTCATGGTGTGTATGTTTGTTCACTACTCACTGCTGTGTGTGTGCACTTGGATGGGTTAAATGCAGAGCACAAATTCCAAGTATGGGACACCATACTTGGCCACATGTCACGTCCTTTCCTTTCCCAGTATAGCAAATGCTGAATGAGGACATAACATATATCTGTCTTTAAACTAAACTCATGCTTCACTTGTCACTATAATGGTAACCCGCTAAGAAGCAGAAACTCTTCTAAATAGCATGGTAAAACATTAAACACTACTAACTCTCCCACTTAACATTAATCTAGCACACACAAAATAAAAAAATTACTAAATTAATTTTAGCATTTACTCACCCTTTCGAATTTTTTTATGCTTTTTAAGGCTTCATTTATTTGATCAAAAATACAGTAAAAAATATTACATTGTCTAAAAACTGTTTTCTAATTGAATATATTGTAAAATGTAATTCATTCCTGTTATGCAAAGCTGAATTTTCAGCATCATTACTCCAGTCGTCAGTGTCACATGATCCTTCAGAAATCATTCTAATACGCTGATTTGCTGCTCAAGAAACATTGCTTATTATCAATGCTAAAAAACTCTATATTTGTAACATTATACATGCCTTTCCTGTCACATTAGATCAATTTAATGCATTCTTGCTGAATAAAAGTATTAACTTCTTTCAAAAAAAAAAAATCTTTGAATGGTAATGTATATTTTGATTGTTGTGGGTGAATTGAGTCTCTCAGCAGGTGTGTGCTAAGAGCCCCAACGACTCAACTTCCTGCTGACACTGCTGACTATCCAACAACATGCAGCATGTTTGATATTATTGTCCAATCACTGAGGCGGACTCATGACTCATCAAGTGACCAATTAGATCAAAACCTTTTCTTCATATTGTTTTTTTTTTTAAATCACAGGTAAAGCTGTGTCACATCGGAGAAAAATCACATTATTTATATTTAAAGGATGCCTGATATTAAAAGAGCCTCTAGTGTCTTCTTTTGACACATTTAAACATATGAAAAAAATCAGTGCGTAAGTGTTCAGTATGCTCTCACGTCAGTGCTCCATCTGGAACACAAACACTCACACCTCCATTAATTAGCTGTCAAATCAGCTTAAATGATGATTGGACACAGTGTTCTTGATGACGCAGACTGTCATAGTGCAGCCATTAGCACCGGCTCCGGTGAGCGCTCTCTCTCTCTCTCTCTCTCTCTCTCTCTCTCTCTCTCTCTCTCTCTCTCTCTCTCTCTCATTTTACATCGTGCAGTTGCTTTAAAGGCTTTTATGTACAAGATCAATACTAATGTAAGAAATGAGCATCCTTTTTGTGGAAAGAAAAAGATGATGTTCAGAATTATTTAGAGTGCAGTGGACTGTCATTATTTAATTTAATGGTTGGAGAACTTTTTCATTACAGTAACTTTAAAGTTTTCATTTTAAACTTATTTTATGTCTGTAATCGCATATACACTACTGTTTAGGGACAGTAAGATTTTTTTTAAAGAGATCAATATACCGGTACTAATGAATACTTTTATTCATTACGGATGCAGTAAACTGATCAAAAGTGACAGCAAAAACTTCATTGAAATCTCATTTCTGTAAATCTGACATTTACATTCAAAAAAATATATTTAAAATGTAACATTTACAAGATAGATAATAATAATAATAAATGTTTCTTGAACACCAAATCAACATATTAGAATGATTTCTAAAGGATCATCTGACACTGAAGACTGGAGAGATGATGCTGAAATTTCAGCTTTGCATCAAAGGAATAAATTACAGTTATTTACAATTGTAATAATATTTCACAATATTAGAGTTTTTACTGTACTTTAACTTAAAATCTTACTGACCTGAAATGTTTGAACAGTGTATTTCGGTCACACTTTATTTTAAGGTCCAATTCTCGCTATTAACAAACCAGTAACTACAATTTTTGCCTCAATAAACTCCTAATTTGATGCTTATCAGTACTTAATAAGGTAGTTGATACGTTTATGATTAGGGATGTAGAATGTGGTCATGCAGAATATGTGCTTTATAACAGCCAATATGTTAATAGGCATGCTTATAAGCAACTATAGTTAACAGTGAGAATTGGTCCCTATGCTGAAATGTTACCTGTATTTCTAAGTGAAGCAGGACATTGAACAAGCTAAATGAAGGACAGGATTGGATTTTAAGAATCTGCTAAAGACTGAATCGTGAAAAGTGCAAGAATGGATGTTGTTATTGCTGTCTGTGAGCACTGCACACCATTATTATCGTTATTGTATATTACGTCTCCCTTGGAGGATTAGGGGTAAAAAGGAACATGAAACTGAGAAAATTCTAAATTCTTAATTTTCAAATTCCATTCTTATCCTTTTCGGTTCAATAAATGCTACAAAAAGCTGACCACATGAACTTTTGAACAGACATAAAAGTCTGACTCAGTCGACCTCCTCACCCCACCTCCTCTTTATTATATTTGTCGTTTGCTGTTCAGTGATGTTTATGTGGTGTTTGTTTATGAGGGCACCACGCAGCCCCACATGCTGCTCATTGTTCCAGCCATCTGCTTTCTGTTGCTCACGATGCTGTTTGTCTCCACAGCAACTGCTTCGGCTCCAGGAAGAGCTGAAAGGGAAGGAGCTGGAGCTGGAGCAGGCCAGAGATGAGCAGCGCTACCTAGAGGGAGAGGTCCTCAGCCTCAGGGAAAAGGTTGGACAGACTTCATGGCCATTTTGCCAAATAATCTGCATTTTCATATGCATTATAGTGTTATTTGAGGGCAAAAACAGTGATTATGAGGAGCAGTGTTGTGAGAGCTACTCTGAAGCTGCTGTTACTCAGTTTAAAGTTACCCTTTTAGCTAAACTACAAGCTTAATATTTTGCAGGACTATTATTTTGCAGTCAGAGCAGTTATATGGTAAAAAGCAATGAGGATGCCAATTAGGGTGACGGTATTAAACAGCATTTTTTTTTCTTTACAATAAAATTAGAAAAAACAACAACTATGATTTATGTAACTGAGCAGAAATTGTAACGATAAACAACAGAATTTAACTAAAAGTTCTATATTTTTTGTAAAATTATAATAACAAATACACTCTAAAGACAAAAATTTCAGCAAAAAATAAAAAATAAATAATGCAACAGTAGGCATCAATCTTTTGAGTTATGACAACTTATGAAATTAACTAATTAAATTACGGTTTACCAACAAACTACATTATTTTTTTTGAGTAATTGACTTGAAAATACTACAAATTATTAAGTTCTTCCAACTAATTTTAACATAATTGAATTGTGGCCCTGGAATTAATTAATCTTACACATATCAGTTTAAAATGAACAGCATAGCACATTTTTAGAGTGAATTGTAATATAATTTAGTATAGCTCTCCAAAAAAAGAAGACATGAAACTGTCACATCTGTCGTAGATCACAAGAGTGGGGAAATTGAGGAAGACGTCATTGAAGAATGGCTTTATTTCAATTTATCTTTTTGTTTTAACCTTTTTTTTTTTTGCATTGAAATGTAGAGACTATAATTGATTTATTTATTTTTTTACTATAATATAATTGGACATAATGCAACATTTACTTTTGGCCCACGGCTCTCAATTCTGTTTGATTTTTGGTCCTTCGTAGTAAAAAGTTTGGCCACCTCTGTTTTACATGATCCATCTGAATGAATATATTCACTTGTTTGGATTTCCCACTGCCTCATTTGAGAGAAGTAGTGAACATTTTAGGCGTGCTTGTTTGATCAGTCACTCGACTGTAAAGCTTCACATGCAGTACATAATTGCGTCTATGCTCGCTGGAAAAAGTAGCCTTTAGTTACTTCCCCTCACTGGTAGGGAGTTACATTGTAGATGGACACAAAGCCTTATGTAAGCCATTAAGAGCACTGTTCACTTCAGATATGCTGCATTTTGGCAGTGTCTGCCTCCTCATGTGTGACAGCGGGAAGCTCTGCAGCCCGGGGTCACTTACTGTCCTCAGTCCCCCTGTGCATGCAGCGAGAAACACAACTCAACATGGCAGCAGGAGCACAGGGTGCACACACACACACACACACACACCTGAAAACAGAGACACATAAACAGCAACACATGAAAAAGAGCAGGACAGTTTTTGGTCTCAAGATGAATATGCTTTGTTGTGGCTGCAGAAGGGGAACAAGGCTACGCTGGAGAGCAGGGTTGTTGTTCATTTCTACACTAGATAACACGCAGTCACATATGCCCATTCTATGAAAAAGATATAAATACAACACAACATCTATATGTGCTGACAACATACAGTGGCCTCCAAAAAGGATTCAGTCAAACACAAAAGTCAGTTCCCTTGTAAAAAAGAAGTACACACATGCTTTTTAAAATAGTAGTTATTACAGAAATAATATATTTTAAAAGATTTCAACTTAAGTGCAAATTGAATGTAAACCAAAACATGCTTTAAAGTCATTTTTTATGAAACTTGCATGGCACGCATTTAAATATGTTTAAAATTACATGTTTGTAATGAAGTTGCAATTTAGCATGTTTAAAATATATTAACTACAAGTGTAATATTGTATAACAAACCATAGTTAAAATTATAATCGTGCTGTATTATGTTAGTTAAAACATCAAAATAAGTGTACTTTGACAACAAAAGATGATTAAATGATTTAAAATGTACTTTAAAGTTAAAAAAAAGTTCAAAAGTTCAAATAAATTTGACTTTTACAAAGTGTAATTTTTTTTTAAAAAGTGTACTTAAGTGTGTTAAGAAACAGTCATGAAAGTGTAATTCTTTAAGTAAAAAAAACAAAACAAAACAAAAAACAGTACACTTCAAGGTGCACGAAGCGATTTTTGGCAAATGATGTTGATATTTGAAAGCAATATCATCCATCTGCTAATATCCATCCTGTGCACTCAAATTGAGTGCTCGCTTCTCTCTATCATTACAAGACATGCCCCCTTACTGCTGATTGGCTACAAGCGTGTTTTGGGACTTGGTCTGACACTGTGGTAAAAATTTGTGGTTTAAATATTGCTCAATATTTAAAATATATTAACTACAAGTGTAATATTGTATAACAAACCATTAAATATTGAAGGTGCATATTGAATGTGCACCTTCAATATTTTTTTGCAATTCTAAAACCAATCTAAAGTAAAGCTATCTGCATTTAATATACATTTAAACTACAAAAAATTCATTTAATTACAATTAACACGCAATTAAGTGTAAGAAAACATTACATTCAGTACACACTTTTTCATATATTAAAGTATATTATTTCCATTATAAGTCTTCTTTTTAGAAGTATGCTAAAGAGTAATTTATCACAAGGGGTGCATTAACATTCTGCCTCTGTGGGCGCTTCACTAGGTTTTGAAAGAAAGCAACTGAAAATAGATTTCCACAAAGAAGTTGTGAAAGTTAGATGTGACTTTTCACCTTGAGGAACCTTATTCATATCTACTGAATAGACTGTCTGTCACTTACAGCTTCTTCATCCATGTCAAATTAAATGTGGTGTCTGCCTTGATTAAGGTCTATAGAGTTGTTGTCATTGAGGACAGATGATCTGTTCTCTCTGTTGCTGAGCAGCACAACATGATACCTTATCATTTGTGCCAGTACAGTGGTTTGCCCAGACACAGGGAATAATGACCAGCCTTGTTTACCCCATTTTCCTAACAGCAGACGTTGGTTTGCATGAATGTTATTTGACTGAGATAACAGGAACATCAATAGTCGTGGAGGTCCTGTGGAGCCCATAATGTATTGTGCTCCTACACGAACCCGCTTGCAGATGGAAGACGTGTGTACAGAATTTTTTTTACAACCAGATGTGGTGTGCTTCAATATTTCATAAATATGAAACTGCTGTGACCTTCTACAGACACCCTGGCCGTAATGTATGGAATCACAAATGTGTTTCATTACCCCATTCTCACAAGCATCCATTAAAAATGTAGTATCAACTTGGCACACTCAAAGCCAGACTGAGGTTTCCCAAAGGTTACACTGTCTGCAAAGCTCCTTCACAGCTGTACTGCAAAATAGGATGGAGTCTGGAAGTGAGTATTTCTGTTTTTTCTTGACAGCTGTTGAACGCCATGGAATCGGTAGACTTGACAAACCACAACTCTGAAGGCCATGAAAAGGTAAGTCAGGCTGATATCGTGTTACGCCCAGCGTCCATCATGTCATTGACGTTCACCAGTGAGATTAGTCTGCACTACCAGCACACATCAAAAGAGGCATGTGAACCGCTCACATTGCATCATCCCTTCATTTCTCTTCACACCATGAGCTCTCTGGCAGAAGTTAATTTTAGACTGCTGATCTGTATGTTCTGTGAGAATATGGGCTCCCTCTGCTTTTTCTGCATAAAATAAAGACTCCCAAACTTAAGAGTGCTGCAGAGAGTGTCAGAAAACTTTTTATTAAGGTGCAGCATTTGCAATCAGTAACTGAATTTCACAGAATTGCACTTTTTTTAATTGAATCAATAAATTGAATTGAAAGAGGTTCACAATAATGATTTATATGCATTAAATATTCCTATCTATTAAATCTGTAAACCTATAAAAATCAAGTAGCCTACTAAAGTCTCTGCAACAGATAGCATAATAAACACACTGATAATATTTGTACATAATAAACACAACTGACTAACCTCATGTTAGATAAAGTGCTCTACAATCTGCTGAGGCAGACAGTAATGTACATAGATTTTAGTTTCAGTGTTATTTCAGTATCATTGAGATCTATCATCTGAATCAGTCTTTATTTTTATATTTACCATTTTCATATTCATTTTGGAGTTTTATTACATTTTGTTTTATTTATTTATTTTAAGAACAGTTGTCTACTTGGCTACTAGCTAAAATAAGTTTTTTTTAATCATTTGATTTTATTTCAATGAATGTTTATTTTTAATGTTTGATCAAACTTAAGCATTCACTGTAATATTTACTGCAACGTCTTCACATCCAATTATATATTTATAAAATGTGATTTGAAGCAGAAATGATTAATGCATTTACTGTCACTATTCCAGAATATTATGAATATTAGGACTATAAGTCCTGCATTGATTTAGTCCTCCACATATTCTGTAGCTTATAGACACAATTGCGTTTAAATCATAAGCACTAAACATAAGGCGAAAACGGCACCTTTATGTCTATGCATTTGACAGCGAATCAGAGGTTGTTTTCTAGTCCTTTAAAGAAACATTCTGCACCTGAGACTGATCACCTAGCATGATTTTGGTCAATCGACATAGGACTAAAAATTAATATTTAGTCAAATTTTGGACTGATTCCACCTGTATGCAAAAACTCCAATTAGGCTAAAGCATAAATTTGAACTTAAAAGCTGCGAAATTTGGGCACTAATCATTTTACATCATCTTGCAATAATCATGGAACTTAATTATCATATGTAAAAATATTATTTTTGTCTTTTGGAAACTGCATTCAAAATCCATTTGGCTCAAAAATCGGAGGGGACATATTTCCCTTTGTTTTGAAAGGGCATAACGTAACCCTTTATTGTAAAAGTTTTCTTTCAAGAGTAACTGAATTTTTCGTATATGCTAAAGACACACAAGCACTGCTGCCTCCATTTTGATCTTCTTTCTCGCTGAGGGTTTCTAAAAATGCTCGGTGCTAGGAGGTTTGCTATAATTTTGATTTAACCTCTATGTAACTTACGGTCTGGCATCTTGAGCAGCATCTTGGAAGAAGAGCCTCTTAAATGTCAATAGGCATTGATTTCTCTGAACGCAGCCGAATGCGGTGCATCCTCAGTAAAGATTAGCAGGCATGCTCTACCAACTCAACAGTTTGCATGATTCCATCTCTCTCTTATCTGCTTTGTGAAGGTTCCTCTGCATCCTGATGTGTGTTTTTCCTTTGTATGCATGCGTACAGGGAGTCAATGGCACCGCAGCACTCTACCACCATCGAGAGAAGAATAACGACGCGGTCATTTGGGGTCCTTTGAGATCAGAGAAAGAGGCTCTCTTGCTCGGTAATTATTCCAACTCCGCTTCATGCCGTTTTGATCTATAAAACATCTTGAGCCGTGTGCTGAGGGGCTTGAATACCAGATGGGCTTGGAGGATTGAGTCCTAGCTTAAAAGCACAGGAGGGCGAGCAGGTGCAGGAGCAGCCAAGCAGTTGAACGCAATGCTGTCCGGCCAGTGTTTGAACCGCTGTGATAACAATGACTAGGAAAGCACCTAGCACCTTGGCCTTTCTGTCATGTTTTTGGATGATGATCCTTAGGAGGAGCTCAGGGGAGCTGTTCTTCTTTTTGCCAGGCACTTCATTGGCACTGGCCCAGAGAAGACCACATAGCCTTCGCTCTATCTAATGGCTGCACAACACCGCCGCTTGCAAAGAGGACACATATACTGCACTGATGGAGTAGGGAGCGTCAGCCAGACTCGGAGGCCCTCAGCCAGAAAAGCCAAACTCATTTGAGCAGAACAAAGTGAAGGGACGGACTGAAGAACACAAATTGTTTAAGTCTCCAGGCGCTCCCGTACTAGCTCTGAAGAGGACGTCTAATGCAGTTATTGGATTAGCTTGCTGTGCAAACATCATTTTGTATAAGCTTGTTCAAATGAGTTTGTTTGGTTAGATTTCTCGTACGAGTATGCAAAACAGATATGTTTATCTCGGTAAGCACGACGCGCCGTAGCAGAACGGAGACATATGGAGTCGGCTCGGCTGTTCTGCATTGAATTTTAAGATCAGAACGGACATCTCGAGACTCCCCTTCCCTCCCCAAGTGCGGCTCTGTGAAAGTAGGTCTTGCGGAGGGAATTGAATGAGGTTTCTTGGTAATTGGCGGCGTTACGGCATATAAATCAAGGAAATAAATATTGGCTCGGGCTCCTCAGGCAAGGCACTATATCCTGTGCCTCTGCATCAGTGCTTTACCTTTGCAGGACCTCTCCAAAGTAATCAGCTTAAGTGGGGGAGGGATGGTGCTTCTGCTCCAGGCGACATATTTATGACTGTGCCACTGCATCTCTTGTCTTGCCTACTAGTCAGAGGCAACATATGCTCATTCACAAGCCTGCTCTGCTGTCTGTCTCTCCACACAGGAATCATATCAACCTTCCTTCACGTCCACCCATTTGGAGCCAACATTGAATATCTGTGGTCTTACATCCAGAGACTTGATACGAAGGTGATTATTTGTTTTAATTAAAGGGATAATTCCCCCAAAAATGAAAATTCTATCATCATTTGCTTACCCTCAAGTCCAAACCTACAAGACTTTGGTTAAACCTCAAACACAAATTAAAATGTGTGCATTAAACCTGAGAGATTTGTCTCTCCATTGAAAGTAATTTAAAACCAAGCTTTTGAAGATCCAAAAAGATCATAAAGGCATCATAAAAATAATCCATATACTTAATTGGGCAGTTTCATCCAAGTCTTAAAACAGAATTAATTCAGGATTTTATTTACATATAAACACGCATACATAGAGCACATTGCATATGGTAAACAAAAGCTCATTAGAACAAACCTCATTGGTTCTTGTGCATCAAAAATAAATGAGGGTCAATAAATAACAGAATTTTCATTGATCTCTTTAATTCATTTGGTCACCATGGCAATGAGTGCATGCAGGATTGACAAAAGATTAGAAATAATCCCATTTCTGTCAATATGTTATATGAGCTATATGTTTGTTATCTCTTTGACCCTTAAATACCACATGAAATATCAGAGGGGCTGTTTGCATCCAGGTGCGCTCAGCACTGGCACAGCTATTTGTATCCCAGCAGCCTGGTGGAGCTTGTCCAGTCTACAACAAAATGCAAATTTCATGTGTCAGATGTGGCCTGGAGGACACCGAACGTGTTCTGGCATTTTGCATGGTGGCGCTTGTGTGCAGGCCAACATTTTTTTTTAACCCAACTCCCCTTCCCATTGTTTCCTGTACTCTTCTACTTATAAAAGACAGAAAGACCTAAAATAAAAATTTTTAAAAAATTACTGTTATAATAGCAATAATTGCTGCTAGGAGGGATTTTGGAATTTTCTATCTATTTCTACTTTTGTCCTTTTGTTGTAATTAGTATTTTTTTATTGCACTTATTTGTAATTAGAATAATAGCCGTCGGCTAAGAAGCAGCTTTTGTTATTTGTATTGCTCCATTCCTGCACTTAAGCGTGAACTTTAGTTTCGATTTGACTTCGAAATGTTTTTGCAAGAAATCTTTTGAAAGTAGTATGTAAATCTAGTATATATTTAGTAGCATATATTAATTTATTAATATATGCTACTAGACAAAAAGCGGTAGTATTTTATTTATTAATTTATTTTTACATTTGGGTTCAAACAGCATCTGCCATCTTTTAAATACTTAGTAGATAAACACATTTAAAATTTACAGTCTGGAAAAACAGACCAAAAGTATTGATGACTCATCTTCCATGGCGTGTACAACTTTTTTCCTAATGGAATGTTCTCTAGAATAATAATGTCCATCTCTAAATTAAAATACCAGCTGCCTCTGATTACCAAATCGTTGATTCATCTTCTTCAGTTGCACAAAGTCTCTTCAAAAAAGTCCTAAGTCTTTCAATAGAAGAGAAACCTGCAGGCACCAAGCTTTGATTTTTTTTTATTTTTTTTTTTACTTTTGTTTTTTGACTTTTGTTTATCTTGTTCCAGTCTAAATTGTCATTCACTTCAACTAAAAGTAGAGAAAACAAGCAGTATTATAAACTGAAAAAAACAAGTTTATATACTCCCTTTTTAAAAAATGAACTACAGCAACTGTTTGCAGGAAGCAAATGACAAACATACTGACAAACAAATTAGTGCCTTTGATTAATTTCTAAGCAAACAGAGGCGAAGACGCAATGGGCAATTTTGTGTCTGTTTATGCCCAAAATTTCAACATGGAGCAACAATAACAATATAAATGACACTTTGCTTTGCTCGTGTCTCATTTTTCAGATCTCGGCCAGTGAACTTGAAAGACTAATGGTCCGGTTGCCCAACATGTTCAAGCAGGAGTTCAGCGGCGTTGGAGCGACACTGGAGAAACGCTGGAAGTTCTGTGGATTTGAGGCTCTTAAATCGATGTGACTTGCAGAGCCACTTGCACTGATACTGAGGCTTCTGGACCTCTGGAGGACTGATCCAGAGTCAGCGACAAGAGCCAGAGCCTCACAGACACAAACAACAGGCTCTACACCCCGTACCGCCTCAGATCCGATGGCTGCCGCTCTCCAGAGGAAGTGAGACGTCTACGTGCAGCGCCGCATCAGATGTATTTACTTGAAAAAGCTCTTTCCAGACTTCTGTACCGATTGCGTAACTTATCTGTCAGTGGCGTCATCCCTGAAGGCTGGGAGATATCCAGGAATATCACGCCTCTCGGTTAAAAATACGGAATGCTGAATATGGGACACAGATGTGTGATAGCGGCCCTCTGCGCCCATCAAAGCCAGAGTGTGTGTGAAGAAGATTTCTGCTCTGAAAAATGATTTAATTCATGGCCAAAGTGCTGGAGCTGATAGACAACAGTTGCACAGCTGAAGCTCTTTGGACAGTTTGCTGTGTTTCAGGCCTTCCATGTTGTGTAGATGATGTATGTAACTATGTAACATGCTCTTTGTGTCTTGATGCACTGTTGTTAAAGGTCTGCTTATGTAAATTATGATTTTTTAAAAATCAATTAAAAACTTTTTATCCAAAATCGGATGTAGTTACTTGGAGAAATCAGTGCTAAATTTACTACAATCTTAAAAATAAAGGTTATAAAAGGAGGTTTTGGTTTCCCCAAAGAACCTTTCGGTAAACAGTTCTTATAAGACCTTATTTTAAATATCTAAAGAACATTTTCCATCAAAATGAACCTTTTGTGGAATGGGATGTTAAAGCTTCGTCATTGGAACAAAGATGCTAATAAAGAAGCTTTATTTTTAAGAGTGTAAACAGCTTTGGGCATCATTTAGCACTGAATGCAGAATTGAAAACAGAACATTCAAAACTTGTTGTTTTTGTTGTTTTGGACTACTGAAATTCCATAAATGCCATTCCAGTTAAACAGCCTATGGGAGTGGCCGATTCGATTCAAATTCACCCCTGTGAATTGAAAGGCAGCCAGTTCACAAATTCTGGATTTTGCCCAACCCCGTTCCCGTCTGCGTCTCTTAATGTGTCAAAGCTGCCTCGTAGTGTTGTGTCTGTCATGTTTTTTGATTCATGTCTGGGATAAACAACTGAACTATCTGCCATGAATGTGGAGCAGAACTTCCTTAATCAGCCAGAATATAACAAGCTGTTAATAATGAATGAGAGGGGAGGAGAATGCTGCTCTCTGTGTGTTTAATGTGATCTATTTGCTATTTACATCAGCCACTGAGATGCTGTTAGCAACACAGTAGTGCATTTGAGACCGCCTAAGCCATTTCCATTGTTGCTTGTACCAGCACTGCCATTATTTGAGAGTGTTACAGTAAGGATTAAAGATTATGGTGCCTCAAGACCCATAGGGCAGCTACACTTTTAAAGGCCCCATTTTGCTGCAAATGCAATGTTAAAGGAATGGGAAAAAATCAATTATGAGTTTATTAAATAAAAAAGAACTGGCACCCCTCTACCAGAGCTAAAATCTCCAACGTGTGCCTTTGCTGGCAGCCATCATGTGTCAAATGTCTTAATATTCTGTCAAAAACATTCCAATAGCATTTTTAGCATGACTGACAAATTGTTAAAGAAAAGCTTTGGAAAAAACAAAGCAGTTGTCAGATGGATTATGAAAATCAATTGACCAATGCTTGTTTTTAAAAACGCAATTAAAAATGTACAATGTCAAAGTAGCAATCTGAGTAATAAAAAACCCTCAACCAGTCAGGACCTACTATTGCTGTTCTGAACGTAATAATAAAAGCTCAGTGAGCAGAACATCTGCATTCCTGAACCTTTCTCAGTATAGAGAACGAAACAGACTAACTGTAATGAAATGTTAATAAGCTCAGAGTTAAAGAAGCAGAGGTCAATTTTCAATTTCTAAGCTGAGGCCTTTTAATCCCACTCTCTGTGATGACGGCTCGATATTCAACAGAGTTATTTTCAAGTGCACACACGGTGGATGGAAGTGAAATCGGAACCATCCAGACAACAAATAAACAAGAAGAGACAGTAATACCTCCTGGAGTATATTTAGACCTCCTGTATCAGATCAAACTGACATCTCCTTGGAAAATGAATTAGGTGCAGTTGAGCTCTCGAGTGGTTTTCAAAGTTTGCTCCTCTGAATCCAAACCTCTTATTATCAAGCAGTATGTTATTGATAGTATGCTGATGAGTGCTGTTTGAGAAGAGAGAATATACTGCACTGCAGAGCCCTCAGTCCATGTAATTTCAACTCACATCTATCTATGATCCATCCATCTGTCTGTCTATCTACCGATCCATCTACCTGTCCATCCACCAATCTGTCTATCTTTTGCTCTCCACCTGTCTCAGTCTGTCCAACTCTCTAAACATGTTTTTCTCTATCTACCTATCCAGAAGTCTATCCATCCATCTATCTATCATCCATTTGCCTGTCTGTCCATCCATTCATCCATCTGTCTATCTACCAACTATCTATCATCCAATCATTAATTATCTATTCATCTATCTCCATCTGTCTATCTATCTCTCAGGACACAGTACATTGAAATTGAAATTTTTAGGTTCCTAGTTTTATTTAATTTATTTTCATGTAAAAGTTATGGTCCGAGTGCAGATGCATCTTCTAAAAATATAACTTTGGACCATTTCAATAACACGCATTTATTTCAGCACAATTACAGTTGTCACCATGGTAATACAGTGGCTAATTTATAATGAACTAATTATAGAGTGTTTAAAGAAATGTGTTAAAATAAATGCTTATTATAATCTTCACTGAACTTGATAATACTATTAATCTCTAGTCAACAAAACATAACCAAACACCGAAGGCTTCATTAGTGTCCAAAACTGAATGTGTAAACATTTTCACATTCAGAATAGCCAAGCAAGACCAGTGGACTGCTTACAAAACTCATTCTCCAGAGATTATATATTTTGTGCTTGCACAAAAATAATAAAAGGAATTGTTGTTGATGTCGACAGCTGCACTGGACAGACATGTATTGTCTGGCCAAGCTATTTTTATTGACTGAGGCAACGAGCAAAAATAGTGCTGCTGCAATAATGCTGGCCAATGAAATGAGGCCTGCCAAACAGCACACATTACAGCCACACTTCCCTATCTGACGGATTGCTTTGTTTTCACTGCTCCGCCAGCTAATGAAAATGAACAAGACCCTCTGGTTGCGGTTTCACACGGCAGCCACATTAAGTGCGTGCATATTTTTCCATCTTTCCTTCCAGGGCCATTTTGTTGCTCATCCATGATGTCTGAACTGCGATGAGCGTCCTTTAAGTGATGGATGACCAGCGAGTCACTAACACACACAGCGGCCTGTTTACACTCTCAGATTGAACGCTTGTCTTTCCCTCCTATTTTGGATCCCTCCCCAAACCGTTAGCCAGAGCTTGTTCTATTGTTCCCATCTGTCTGCTACTCACATCACCGCTGAAGAGACTGAGATGTCGTATTTGTCCTGTGGGTGCCATCAGCATGTCTATTGTCTCCGTATTAATGAAAACCAGGTGATGTGACACAGGCAGCTCTTCACTCTGATTGGTCAAGCCTGAGGCACAGAGATATTGCACTGCATTGCAGGAGCCCAAAGACAGAATAAATGGCCTGCACAGCTAGTCATTTTCTCGAAAGAGTTTTCCTCGTTTCACAAAAAAGAAACGCGTTCTCATCACCAATGAGCTGCATATTTTTGCATTAAGATGAGCGATTTAGCTGGGAAATGTTTTTAGCCCGAGCAAATGAAGCACTGGGACTCTCCAAGGGAGCCTGGGAGACAAAGCTGGGTTTGTAAATGAGGTTTATTGACGTCGTCTATAAATAAACCTGGTAGGAGGGGGAATACGGCAACATTAGATGTGTGGATTTCTGCTAATGAAGCTGCTCGACAGCTCTAATTAGCGTCAGCCTTTATGTGCTTTGTTTATAACGATTAGAAATTCAACATTGAAGTCATTTACATCTCTCCAAATGTCATGCATTTCACCGCATCGGCAGCAGTGTGAATACAATTTGAGCGCCTGTGACATTACTTTGGCTATGAAAATCATTTTCATGCTCTAAAACGATCAAATGAAAACATTTGTGTTGGTGGTGGTACATGGCATCCATCATCATTCTGAAGGTGATTTTATTAAAGCTCCCACTGGAGAACATTGCAGCTTCTCTGCATGATGCTAATGAGGCTCGCCAACAGCTGAGAGCACTGCACACTATATACTGTACTGCTCTTTGGTATATAACAGTACATTACAGTCAGGTAGAGATGCAGACAGCTGTTCCCACTCCACTCTAGTTCTCCACAGATCTTTCCTCCAGATGTCAATCACATCTACATCACTTCTCTCCTAAAATTCAAACAATATGTGAAAAGCGTCCCACCGAGCAAACCTGGAAATACAAGTCTGTTTGGCACAGCTTATCTCTCATCTTCCACAGTGTGATGGAACTTGCCATGCTAACCATTACAAGTGTAGAATGAAAACTCGCAAAGGAAAGTGTCAAAAAAATTAATACTGCCTGAAAGTTTTGAAGTTTGATGGTTATACGGTTCTGTTGAAGACTGAACAGACAGACAGATCATTGCTATGCATATAATAGGCTATTCTGGATGGCTACTAAGGTGCTTCTAAGCCGTTTCCAAAGAGATCTGAGTATTTGCCAGCCAGTTGCTATGATGTTATGGCTGGTTTCTAAGGCATTGTTATGCAGACAATAAGGTTGACAACTTAAAAAATGCATTCAGTATTTCTTTAGCTAGCGTTAGCATTGTGTAAGTATCCATATGGTGAGACGCTACATTGCAATCTATCAGTGTTTTTATTAAACTTTTAATTAAACTGATACTGGCTAGTTTTTTAAGAGCAATCTACATAATAGGACTAATTAATTCCCTTAACTGTCCAACAAAAAAGAAGCAAGTTTAGCATCATTACTCAGGATTTTCTCCTTCATATTCCCATCGTTTGTATGTTGTAGCTACTGATGTTTAGGCTCGTTATGTATCTTTATCAGTCTTTCTTTCTTCTGGCCTCAAACCTTTTTCTGCTTCTTCGGCTGAACAGACTATTATGCTGCATTCACGTGCTATCGGAATTATCATAAATACGAACTTCCTAGTAGGAAACTGGACATGAACGGCCTTCTCTAATTCAAACTTTCTGCTAAAACGTGACCCTGGACCACAAAACCAGTCATAAGTAGCACGGTTATATTTGTAGCAATAGCTAACAATACATTGAATGGGTCAAAATCATCAATTTTTCTTTTTATGCCAAAAATCATTAGGATATTAAGTAAAGATCATGTTCCATGTAGATATTTAGTAAATTTCCTACCGTAAATATATAAAAGATTTCTGATTAGTAATATGCTTTACTAAGAACTTTAAATTTTAAAGGTGATTTTCTCAATATTTTGATTTGTTGCACCCTCAACAATACATCAATGGAAAGCTTATTTATTCAGCTTTCAGATGATGTATAAATCTAAATTCCAAAAAACTGACCCTTATGATTGGTTTTGTGGTCCATGGTCACAAATATTGTCAGAAGCCTAATGAGACATTGAAGTCATGCAACCATAGTGTAGTTCATGTATAGCCTACATTAAGCTTTTTTTACTTCTGGTGATTGTATTTATTTTTTCAAATAATCCAAAAGTCAGTGGAAAAATTGTATTGGTTTTTGTTGAGGGAACCAGGGTTGGACCCAAAACAATGTCATCACTGAAGTACTCAATTTCAATTCAGTAGCAGCAAGCTACCATATGCACCTTTAAAAGCTCTTAGAGGCGTTACTCAAAGTTTGGGTCTCAGAAGCATGATAATATGCTTAAATACGAGCCAACATAATAAGGGCACGGGAGGCTTAAAACTGGCTTTAATTTTTTTATCGTATACATCAATCTGGGTAAGTTATAGTGTGTAAGGAAAAAAAAAAATTCCAAATGATTTAACTTCAATGATTTCCTTGAATCAAGTAACTGGAAAAATAACGCTGCTAAAATTACATCCTTTTCTGCAGAGGAATAAAAAAAGGAACAGAACCGAAGCATCAAAGAGCCTTAAAAGAATGTGCCTGCTAGCTGGTTGGCTGTCATAAAATTTATATGAAACATCACATGAAGTCTCATTCAAGCAGACCGATAATGCCAGGAAATAACACTTTTGACATTGTATGACCTTTCATCGTAATACTGCGAAGAGTTTTGTTTTTTTAAAATGTTGAGTGTGAAAGTTGGCATATGCAGACTACAGGCCATCACATATTTGAAATGTACAAGCTTTTAATAGGAGTTTTATGAGGGACTTCGTTTTCTCTTACATCATGGGCTCCTCTGGACAGTGCATTACACACGGCTGTAATGAAGCCCTGTGTGGATTAGTGTGGCGTTTTTAACATTTTTACACTGTTTAATGGAAATCCACCCTGACAGAGAGAAAACCTGCGGAGAACAGGCTTGCTCAGGAACTCCATGCTGGTTTCACGGTTAAGCAGAGGCCGAAAATAGCCGCAGTCACAAGGGGGTCAGAGCAACACATCTCACGACAGAGTGCCCTGACCGCAATGCAACTTCAGCCAGAATCAGGGCTTTTACCCCTGTTATACATGTCATCTGGAGAAAGACAGGTTTAGTTTCACACTGTGGGACAGCACTCCCAGTTGCCTGGCACACCAGCTTTTGATCAATTTTAACAGCCCCTACGAAGGGTCAGGCAAAAAGGAGCAGGCTGTGGCAGTAAATAAAGCCAGCTACAGAAGCGAGGCCAGAGCAGGGCAACACTCAAAGTGGCAAGTATTTCATAAGCGTGCCAAACAGCTCACTGGGTTTTATTTGTAGACTCAAGCTTTCACCTACGGAGATCTCATGGCTGCAATAATCAAACGGAACATTTGGAAACTGAACTGGGTCGATCCAGTCTTTCCATGACATACGACTCGCATTCACACTGCAACGGTCTGGCTTAATTTCCATGTTAGTCCATCTGGAACAATGAGCGATCCAAGATAACGTCCTGTTTTGAAGCAGAAAATCAGTGACTGGGTCTCGTAAGAAGCAAGTGGAAAACTTCCACGCATTATATATAGACTACCTTTGTGAAGAAAGTACAGTGTAGCATAGTTTTTATTATTATTACGTAAATAATATAATTTAAATGAATATACTTTAGTGTGAAATGAATGTAATGTTTTCAGACAAGTAATTGCATGTTATATGCATTTATAACATGCATTTATAATTTATATTTAATTAAATTCAGAGTCCAGAATCCTTTTTATCTTTATGTGTATAGTTTTAAAAAAGTGTATTGCCGAATATACTGGTAAACATTTATGGTAAACTAAAACATACCTAAATGTAATTTCTATTGAAACTTGTATTTCATGTATTTGTGATCACCCATTTGTAATGATGAAGTTGCAATTTAGCATGTTTAAAATATTCTAACTTTAAACATAATACTGAATAACACACTACAGTTGAAATTCTAATCAAGTATATGTTCTTTAGTATATAGGCAACACGTCAAAATAAGTGTACTTCTTTAAAGCATGACAAAAAAGAAATATTAAAACATGATGATTTAAAATGTAACATTTGATTTTTTTTGTGTGTCATTGTTACAGTGTAATTACACAAATAAGAACTGAATAATATTATATAACATGTAATTATTATAGGTTTAGGTTTAGTGTTAGGTGTTTGTAATTACGCATAATTTATTATACGCTGTCCATTACTTATAACTTATCAAAATAATGTAACCAATTTCAAGATTAAACTTGATTGTTGGTTTAATATAATTTAAACTAACTGAAAAAAAATGAGTTGAAATATGCACAGCCAATTTGATTTTTAGAAGTTTTTAAGTTCAAGTAGGTTTTTTTGGTAACACTTTACTTTAAGGTGTCCTTGTTACACGTTACATGTACTTACTATTATAATAACAATAAATTATGCATAATTACATGCAAGTAACACTAGGCCAAACCCTAACCATATAGTAAGCACATCTAGTTAAGTAATATTACACAGTACTTAAATGTATAATTACACTGTAACAAGGACACCTTAAAGTGTAACCATTTGTTTTGTTTTTTAAACAGTGAAATACATGTAATTTGTAACAAGGACACATTAAAGCAAAAGTTGTAAAGATATTTTTGCATGTAAGTTCATTAAAAATTCATTATAATCATTTCTATAGTCATTTATGACGACTGGATGTTGCTCACATCTAAAATAATAAAGTCATATGACAATAACAAAGCATACCACTGTTTGAAATGTTTATGGTGGATTAATGCCTTCACATTACTAGCTATTTTTAAATTAGAGTAGGCAGTAGGGACAAGCTAATACTCTATTCTGATTGTAGCTCGAAATTGCTCTCAAGGAAATGAAATATAAAATGCATCCTAGAAGCAATTTCTTTGACTGTTGCTTGCCTTTTATTCCTTTTGCAGTAATGTGTGACTGGTTTGTGCAGCTTGTGTTGCAGTATCCTGTCTTTGGCATTAATCTCGTTCTGACAAACGGCAAATCAGCAGTCCAAGTCATGGCGTACAGAACGTCCCTCTGTCCAATCCCAGCTGCTCCATTCCTGCGTGGATCCGTCAGATGTGCAGACCAGACAGGCATCTGTACTGCAGGCATCAGCCAGAGCATAGCGGGAGGAAAATGGTAGCGTACAAACAAACACAAAAATACAATGAGTCACTCTAGATTTGTAAAACAGTTTATTCAGCATGCTAAAATAACTTAACACCTACATAGTCTGGTCCCTGCAGGTTAGGGGAAATACTTTAGGCTTTTTAGGCCACTGGAAATGATACATCTACCATTTTTCAGCAGACGTTAAACATTATACAAGTCACCTCAATAAATAAAGATTACTGCGAGATATTTCACATGGACAGCGTGAAGATTCTTTAACGTGAAGGATCAACCTTTGCCAACTTGCGTTAAAGTGGTGGTGGGGAACAGTGACAGATAGAAAGGAGCGCGGTATGCTGAGAGTCAGCTGATTTATGGCAGAAAAACATGGAGGAGAACAATGACTTGTGGAGGCTCATGGGTGAGTTGGCGGCTCTGAAGTAGATGTAACTCTCTGTTGGGGTAGCGCGGGCAGCTGGGTCAGCGCCGAGGACCAGAGTCAAGAAGATCTTTTGCTTCATTGATCTTTGCTGCCAAATACGGGGATCCACCTGCAGGAGAAGCAGCAGTTTATATCAGTATGTTCATGATTTGTCTCCCTTCTCCTCTTACTCTTTGAAACACTAAAAGGAGCATTTCTAAAATAATACTATCCTTACTATTTATTCATCTAAATGTAAACACGTTCGTCATAGCACATACAGAGAATTTAAAAGTGAACAAGAAATTAAAATTTTATTTTATTATATTACTTTCTAAATGTCTTTTATTGTGCATGATTCATTAGTGCATATCATTCTAAAGGCCATTGCACACCGAGTCCAAAATTTTTGCACGTTAAAAAATAAATACAGCCTTACGTTGTGTCAATCACTTTACACACTGCCTCCGAAACTTTCGTCCCTCAATAAAAAAATTCGGATCAGGTTTGATTTTCTGCGTTCTCGCATCCGTAGCATGCATTTTGATAAGAAAGGATGACGAATACGAAAAAACAGGAAAACGCATGCAAAAATTTCAGACTTAGTGTGCGAGGACCTTAAATAATAATATATAAGTCTCAATGTTCTGATACACTACCATTCAAACATTTGCGGCTGGTATAATTTTTGTTTTTGTTTTTTAAGAATGCTTTTAATGTAAGTCTCTTATGCTCACCAAAGCTGCATTTATTTGCTTAAAAATACAGTAAATATTGTGATATATTACAATTTTAAAAATCTTATTTCCTCTTTGAATATATTTTCAAATGTCATTTTTTCATTTGATGCAAAGCTGAATTTTCAGCATCATTACTGCAGTCCTCAGTGTCACATCATCCTTCAGAAATCATTCTAATATGCTGATTTGCTGTTCAAGAAACAGTTCTAATTAATATCAATGTTGAAAACAGTTGTGCTGCTTAATCATTTAGGTTTTTTTTCAGGATCTTTGGTTTTTCAGTCATTACTGTCACTTTGATCAATTTAATGCATGCTTGCTGAATAAAAGCACTAATTTCTTTAAAAAATTCAGACATCATAACATTCGAACAGTAGTGTGTTACACCCATTGTTGCAATCCAATCAATTCCAGATGGATAAAATCAAGTCCAACCAACATTTTCACCCTCATTTAATATCCCAATTTACTCAGAAATGTCATTAAAGAAATCAAATGGGTCACAAACTGTGTTTCACACTGACTTTAAAGTCACTTTGAAATTAAATGGAGCAACATAATTCATTTCCTTCGCCGAGTCCACAGGCTCAATTCTATCTTGATTTGTGCTGCATTACAGCTCTACATCCAAAGAAATCTCTTTGCCTCCAGTCACTGACTTCCAGCCCACGTCCATGCCGTATAATGGGAGCGTGTGGCTGGGAGGGGGTAAAAATGTGCTATAGCTGGCAGCGTGTGATGAGGCACACCTGGTGTCTGCTGTGCCTCATCATGCTGCTATAAATTTCCATTGCATCTTTGGTTCAGTGAAACACGTTCCACGAGTGCGAGCGTACGTGAGGCACCCTGGAGGTCCAGAACACAGTCACAAAGCCAGAGCAGACTTTACCTGATGACAGCTAGACCCTCACATCTGTACCCATCACTTTCTCCTCACTGCGCAACGAGCCCTTCAGCACATTTATTTTCTCACTTGCTATGTAACCTTTTGTGAAATAAAAATGGCAACCACTGTTTTCTTTACTGCCTACAGCCTCTTCTATTTATTATGTATTGATTGCTGATGCAGCCACACAAGTGCACAGTGCAGTGCATAAGTTATATACAGCAGGGGAAATAAGTATTCAACACATCAATTTTTTTTTAATTAAACAAATTTCCAATGCAGCAATTTGCATGAAATTTTGATTGCCATACATTGCCATTAAGTCAAGAAGTATACACAGATTTAAAAATTCATACATCCTGGTATTGGGCTTTTTCGCTTCAAAAAATCCATATTACTGAATGGAGCCATGAACCCAGAAATTCTTAAAATGAATCGGTTGCCACCCACCAGGATGAGGAGGATGAGACATACTGTAGATGGACCTTCCAGTAGGACAACAAACCAAAACATACTTCAAACAAGACTCTGAATTGGTTCCACAAGAATAAAATAACATCGTTGGAATGGCCCAGGCAATCGCCAGACTTAAACCCAATAAGATTTGTGGAGGAAACTGAAGATGAAGATTCACAAGAGAGCCCCCCTGAACATTCAAGATTTAAAGTTTGTTCATAGGAAGTGTCTTGAAGCTGTCATTAGCCGGGTTTTCATCCTAAGTTGAGAATTTAATTGTTGTGCAAAATTGGAATATTGCGTAAAACATTTGCGAATAAGCACCGTTTCCATCCAATGAGTCAGAGAGAACAAAATCGTCACTTCCTGGCAAACTGGTACTAAGTATCACTAAGAAAAGTAGGAGAAGCCACTGAATATAATAATTTTCAAATATAATAAATTAGTTGCACCTCAGAGCGAGCAGACAAAACACAATAAATGCAGTCATTGTTTTCGGAAGTGAATGCCAACTGTTTGAGAACGCAGTCGTGGTAGACCATTCTGGGAGGAAATACAGGAATACTTTGACGACAGACTTTGCTCGGGCATTTCATAATGACCATAACAACATTACAAATGATGTGCAACAAAATCGACCTGCTGGTTAGTCAGATCATGCCATTCCATAGCGCAAAGTCACGTGACTTTTTTTGAACGCTCATGCGGAACTTATTCGCAAAATGAATTTTCATGTCCCATTATTTGCATTAATGCTTTTTCGCACAAATCAAAAACCACCTCAAGTGAACATAAAAAATTTCTTTTCAAAATTTGGAATTTCCATCACTCGTTTCTGCAATACTTCAAAATGTGCATAAAGAGAGTGATGGAAACAATGCAAATAAAAGATTTTCCCTCTAAGTATTAAATACAGTTTCAGTTAGCCAGTTGTTTTTCCTGTGGAATTTCACTTTAGTATACAATGTTTTTATGGATTGTAATATTATTTCTTTATTTGTGTCAATTTCTTGAGTTAATGCCATTGTTTGGTCAAAATTTCATGTGAATTTCTGCATTGTATTATTTCTCCCACTGTTTATCTATGTTTATATATATATATATATATATATATATATATATAGGTGTGTGTGTGTGTGTTTGTGCATAAAAACAATGTGCACAAAAACAAGGTGATGGGAACATAGCTATAGTAAATAATCCAGATTTGCTATAGTTTAAGTTGTTTGCAAATTGCAAGTTAAATTAAATGTTGTTTTATAACAATAATGATCAATTCTTGACATTTGGTCAATTTTGACAGCTTAAATTGCTAATTGACTGTTGTAAAGAGGTTCATGAAGCCAAGGTCGCATGGGGTCAGCCATGAACCAGAGAGTTAATGCTGAATGACTGACAGCCAAAGTAATAATAATGATCAGCTTGTTACTGGGTGAAAGACACTGGCCTGTCTAAACATGACAGACTGATGTTCTTAAATCAGAAAATATTTACAACCCCAGACATATTGGTTTAACCATTTGTAAAGCTCACTTGTGAAGATATGAGGGAATAAAGGTGAGGAGACAGAAATAAGGGAAAAAAATGATGAGTAGTGTATTTCCCAGGAGACCATCAGTCAGAGAAAGGTCAGTGTCGTGTCAGTGCTGTTGCCTGAATCTCACCAAAACATGCCCAGATCACATGGAGCCCAGTAAATATAAAATAAACAAGATATAAATAAATTAAAAAAAACAAACAAAAAAAAAACACCAAATTCAGAAGAAAAAAAAAACAAAAACAAAAATGTAATTAATAAAATAAAAAAATACATTTTATTATTTTATAATGTTATTGACTTTGGGGACACTGGGGTCCATGTGACCTGGACATGTTTCTGTGAGATTCAAGGAACAGCATTGTAGCAATGATGACCTTGCTCTGCTGAAGGACTCACAGGATTTACACAAAGCTGTCCCTCTCCAGGATCCTGAAAGCATCCATTGTGTGCTCACACTCACACCTCACACACACACACACACACAGTCCCTGCCTGCCCGCTTGCACAAGACTATCATGATAAGCAACAATAACAAATTGGAAAACACACAGGAGAGTGAACAGGTAGCAGGGAGCAGGGCCTGAGGAGGCTGCTAATCTGTCTGTGTGTCAGAGAGGAAGTGGAGCTGCGCGCTCAACACAGCCTGCAGTGATGCACTTAATTACACATTAGTTTTTCTGCCAATATAATTTTGCCCAGGACATTTCCAACAGACACTGTCAATGGACTTATTTCACATGAGAGAAATCTTGCAACTCTTCTTAGTGACTCAGCAAAAGTTGGATTCATTTCAATAAATCAAATCAGTGTATATTCCAATCAATTAATTGAACCATCAAAACTATGATTCAACAGTTTGTTTGTCATCACAAATTTTATTTTTTTCAGTTTTTTTTTTTTTTTTTTACAGTTTCACAATTTTTCATATTAAAATATTTTAAATACACTAAGAAAAAAAATATGTACGTTTATTTTTTTACTCAGGAACTGGTAGTAATTAATTACAAAGGAATGGCAAGTAAGACGTTGAATTAAACATGAAATTCTAAAGTACAAAAACTGAAATAATATTGTGAAACATACTCCAGTAATCTTTGTTTACAACTTAAAATGTATCCAAATATTTGTAAGTAAACATTGCTGTTTATTACAGTTGTTGTATTGGGGCATATAAATGTTCATGTGTATAATTTGATAATTCTTGGGTTTTTTTCTGAAAAACACTGAAAAATTTATTTGTAACTAGATTTTTACTCGACAACTCGTTTGTCTCTCTCTCACACACATATATATATATATATATATATATATATATATATATATATATATATATATATATATACACACACACACACTAGTGGTGTCAAAATTAGCGCGTTAACGCATGCGATTAATTTTTTTCAGATTAACGCGTTAAAAATATTTAACGCAATTAACGCAGGGGCGGGGCTAGGGTTGGCCACCCCATTCGCAACTGCTGCCTCTGTCTCTTTTTTCTTGAAAAGGATTGCGTTTATTTAGATGCAGAAATTCTTTATGACCACATCAAACGGGAGACATTTCAGACGCGCTCTATAACTTCGCCTCCGCGCCAGGCGCGAGTCAAACGAGCGCGGAAAAGATACTGTGCTCGTAGCGCGCGCTCTTCAAATGCACGCACAAAGGTGCCGGCGCGCGCTGTAGCCTGTATCATTTCATATCAAACAGCGAAAGAAACTACGTGCATGCAATGTCCTAGTTAAGCCCTCAGTTAAGGCATGAAGTTACCAAAAAGGCGATTAAAGCTCTTTAAACTGTGTGCATGCATGCAATATGTTATATATGCATCACATTTAAGAACATGTCTCTGAAATGGTTTTAAAAACTGTCCTGAGGCATCCAAGCACTGTCTCCCTCATCTAAAACACCCGATGCAACTCGTCTGCTCATTAGTACAGACTTTAAGACCTGAAGTGGGTCAGAAAAGGTAAAGTGATTTGTGAGAAAATAAGATGCATGTCAGATCTGCGTCACGTTCAGCAGCAGCAGCTTTTAGCAGGCAAATAAGTTAATAACTAGCTGCTGTGATGTCTATTAATCCAAGAACAAAAGAAAAAAGAGGAAATCAATAACTTTTATAGCTTTAAGGGGTTCATCTATATTTAATTAAGAATTTAGTGTTTGGTAAGTATTCATTTTCTGTATATTTCTGCTGAAGGGCACAAGTAGCTAAATATGTCATTTATTATAATGGGTTCATGTGAAGATTGTTTCAAATTCACTTAAATTAGAAGTTAAGTCTAATAAATGTTAAAATTGATAGCTCTCAATTATACTGTAATGCTGAATGGCTACAGTCAATGGTTAAATATTCAGGGGAAAAAAACAATTTTATAGAGACATCAGTAGTATTGATATCAGTGATGCTGGCCTTCAATCATAAAAAAGATGCCATTAAAGAAATATTAAAAATATACTGTCTTTATGTTGTTTGTACATTGTACATTTGAAGATTGAATGTGAAATTATTGCAATATAAAAGTATATTTAAAACCTTTAATGTTAGGTGGGATTAATCGCGATTAATTTTAGAAAAATGTGCGATTTAGTTAATTTTTTTTAATCGATTGACAGCACTAATATACACACACACACACACACACACACACACATATATATATATATATATATATATATATATATATCTCAATTGCTTTTTCTTTTTAGTTTCTGCTTTTATTCAGTTTCTGTTAGATGAGTTAAGGCATGTATGACGGTTTCTCAATGTCCCCATTTGCTCATAGCAAGCAAATTAATGAAAGGCAATTCAACAATCATTCCATGCCATTACTCTGACCACTCAAAGTTAATCATCTCATTACGGCCTAAAGAGCGGATACCAGTGCGAATAGCGTTGATCCTCATGTCAATGTTAAACCTTGCCGTAGGGGCTTAAACTCACAAAGGGCTACATGCAAGATGAACACAGAAATATAGAAAAGCACTCAATCTCATTTGGGTCACAGAGTGTTTTCTGACTTGAATTGTGTGTGCTGCCAAGGTGAGACATTAGGAGGTATGTGGATGTACAGACCCGTATTGATAACTCACCAGTCACTGGCTGCATCCGAAATCGCATATTTCCCCACTATATAGCAGGCGAAAACAGTATGTGAAAAGAGGAGTATGTCCAAATTCACAGTATTCATAAAACAGTAGGCCAGGATGACCATTCCAGTGAGATTATGAAGTGTGCATTCAATGGATACTTTAGTATCCTATGAGGCAACATGATGAATATAATATGTCCGGATAACATTCATATTACTCATATGCATACTATACACACATATTTTTTGACGGTCTTGAAGTATTTATTCAAAAGTATGCAATTTTGCACACAGCCGCTGAGTTCCTCAGAAACCAATAATTTGGAGACTTTTAAAGTCTTGTAAATAAGAAATAAGAAATTGAGACCGTTGTTACTGAATACCTGCATTGTTACACTCACATGTCAGCACTCAGATGCACAGTAAATAAAATGCTATATTGCATCATAAACAATCCTCTCTGTTGATAATGGAACTCCTGCAGAACAGATGCTAGTGTCGCACAGCATCCATCACCCTCCACAGTTCGGTTGCTAAGAGACGTCTTTGTTGACAATCGAACACCTGCGATATTTAATGGATGCTTTGCCATTTCGTTTCCTTATAGGGACATTTGGTAAGAGATCTCAGTAAGAGATGTCAAAGAGGAATATCAAATATGCGACTTTAAATACCATAAAAGTATGATCACATTAGCAATACTTCGGCAAAATTTTGTGGGCAAAAATGTCCATTGTCTACTGTCAATAGTGTAGCGATATATAGGCTTGTCATAATCATAAATTTTGTGCTGAGGATAAACTGTCAAACTAATAATTGAGATTAACGATTTCATTCAGTTTTGTTCACTTACAGTGCAAGTCCAACTTTTTTTCTTTTTTTCCGTGTATATAATCGTATAAATAGGCCTATACTTTCTTCAATGCTGTTAAAATTAAAAATATTTATATAATATAATCAGTGCTGTCAAAATTAATTGCATCCAAAATAAAAGTTTTTGTTTATGTAATATAAGTATCTGTACTGTGTATATTTATGTATATATAAATACACACACACGCATGTATATATTTCAGAAATGTATTATGTTTATATATTAATAATATTTATTTATAATATAAATTACATGAATATCAAAATATATACTGTATGTGTGTTTATATATACATAAAAAATATACACAGAACACACACACATTATGCAAACAAAAACTTTTATTTTGTATGCGATTAATCGCAATTAATCGTTTGACAGCACTAAATATAATATAATAATGCAACCACAAATTTTCATTTTGTACGAAAGATCTTTGACTATCTTTGTGTACTAAAAGTGCTTTTTATATTCTTTAGAAAAAGGGACACGATATATTGAATTTAATAGAATTTCTGTTTAAATTTCTCTTATTTGGGTGGCAAAATGTGAACTTTAAACTGCACAATTATTGCATATCATTAGACCAGCAATAATTATGACAGACCAGTGTTGTATGAAGCAAAGCTGACACAAAAGTCACTTTCAAACCAAGCAGCTTTGTAAAAAACTCACCCCTGAACCTGTTGTGAAATCTGCATGGGGAAATCTTTTGCCCTCATATGAAATTGCCAGTTGTCAGGATATCTACTGAAATAACTGGATGTCATACATGAAAATCCACCAAACAATGGTAAATGTGACCACACCTTAAGCCTATTGACCATATAAAAAAGTTTGAGTCTTTCAGCATGTTCTCTCCCAATCGGTTTCAATAGGAAATACATCAGGAAAGCAAACTGCATTCATCAAGCCATTTCATGGGGCCTTTCATAGCTCAGCCCCTCCACTGGTGTAACAAACGGGATGGGCGCTTGCACGCCATTATTAACGGCATTGTAATAGAGGATTTCTCAGCAGAGCTGGAGGATGGGACAAATCTGGCACACTTTCTCTGCAGGACGTCCTCCCTGCAGGCCTTATCGCTCCACTACAGATAGAATCACAGAGACCATCGCTTATTTCACTGAGAGTATTAGTGGTCGAGAGGAGCAAACAAGGCCTGACACACACACACACACACACACACACACACACACATCTATAAACGGCACCTCTGAGCACTGTGAGAAATGCAGCTGAAAGAGGGTAAACCAGAGAAAGGCAAGGTGAGGCCATTAACCTTGAACAGAAAAACAGGGCAAGTACAGTGACCAAGAAAAAATAAAGACGCCGGCTCACAGTGTGTAATAGGTGAAACCATGCACTTAAAAAGAACATGGTAAAAAAAAAAAAAAAAAAAAGCAAGTCACTAGACAGTGATTTATAACCTGTGTCGTACAGATCAGAGTGAACAAATCCTTATCAGATCTAAATACATTTGTACCTGGTGCATTATCTCTGCTGTGTGATATGGAATATTCAACATCTGTTTACAATGATTGTGACTGTGATTTAAGCTACCATTCAAAAAAAAAAATAATAATAATAATAATAATGGATTAGGTAAGATTTTTTTTTTTTTTTAAGAAAGAAATCTCTTATGTTATTTATTTGATCAAAACAGTAAAACAGTAATATTTGGAAAATAATTAGAAAGAGAGTAAATTATTGTTCAAAATAAATGTTTGTATTTGAATATATTTTCAAATGTAATTTATTTCTTTGATGTCAAAGCTGTATTCTCAGCATCATTACTCCAGTCTTTAGTGACACGATCGCTCAGAAATCATTCTAATATGCTGATTTGCTGCTCAAGAAATATTGTATTAAAAAAGATGTGCAGTCGAATATGTTTGTCAATACTATAAACATTTTTTTGTATTATTTGATGAATATAAAATTTCAAAATAACAGCATTTATTTGAAATACATTTTATTCTTAAAAGTAAAAAGTGTTGTAAAAGTTAAATGTAGAAGTGCATACTGTCCCTTATGATCAATTTAATGCACCTTTCCTGATTAAAAATACTAATTAAAAAAAAAAAATGAACACCAAAATTTCAAAATATTGCACTGATCACTTGTATTCCTCATTTTAAGTCACTTCGGATAAAAGCAACTGCTAAATAATAATAATAATAATAATAAACAATAATATTTTTACTAATAATTAAAAATAATATGTTTTCTAAAGAGTGTCATTAGTTTTACTTTCCTTTCTCATCTCATGACATGCATTAAGATGTATTAATAGTGTCTCCGATTTAAACTCCATCTGCAAAAATTAAATTAGAGTTGCTAAGACTGATTTTTTGCTATGAATAATTTAAAACTATTAGCTGAATACATTTTAAACTGATGCAAACGGATTAAAATTGAATGATTAATGATTAATTCATTCTACATGGCATTTTTAAATCTGTAGGTAAACGTTGCTGTTTATTTCTGTTTTGTTAATATTGGTGAATATGCAAATAATCCAAAGTCATTCTTCCTTCAGTGAAAGACTCATTTTGAATCTACAGTACTGGCTGAAGTGATGGTTCACTTGATTTTGTCCTGTTTTGTGTGGTTCTCATTTATGGTTTATATTACAGCAAGTCAGCATTTCAGGGATGTGAGCTCTCTTTAAAGAGTGTGTTATGACAAATGACAAATGCTGTTCAAATCAATAATGTAATCAACACCCGTCTCTGCTGCTGTCTGCTCAGACAATACACTGAGCTACAGTTGCATGTGGAGAGCTGAGTCAGAGAATTATTGATCAACACACAGCCTTCCCAACATGACAGCCTGAACTACTGACCTTTATCTGGATGATTTAGGACCATGATCCTTCTGTGGGCTTCCCGTACCTTTGTCTTGCTGCTGGTCGGACTGCACAAAACAAGAAAACAGAACATTTAGAAAAGGAGCACACCACCATCTAGTGGCCACAGTGTGAACTGCTTTATGAATCTAATTACAGGCTTCCAGGACTGATTTTTTTTTTTTTTTTTTTTTTTGCACTAGTCATCAACATGTGTGGTCTGTTTCCAACATTGCACACATAAACTGGAAATGCTCAATCTGTACATCCCCTCAAAATCCCCAATTTAGTGGGCAAAACAAACAACAGAACTAGAGGGGGGAAAAGGTATCTGTGTATGCTTACGGATATTTTTAATTTGTTTGACCAAATGGATAAAGCATTTGACAAAACGACAAAAAATGAACTGATAATTTTTGAAATGCAATGTAAAATGTGCATATTAAAATGCTTTATTAATTTAAAATTTGATTGTTTTAACTACATGATTAAACAGTTTAAATACATTTTTAATTGAAAAATTATTTAACTTATTTTAAAATTACTTAGTTTTAAATGTCATTTTTAATTTAACTTAATATTTAAAATTTTGAATCAAATGAAATGTTTTAAATGTCTAAAATTTATCAATATAAAAAGTGATTTCAATTGTTATGTTTGAATAATAAAACTGATGACTTATTTCTTCATTTTAGTTTTAAATGCCACGTCCTAGACTTCCATATATGTCAACACTGACAGATATGTATTATAAATACTGACAAATTTAAAATTAATTTCAATGAATTAATAAACTGAGATGGTTTTTAAAGAGTTGTTTTTCTGGTGTTGCTTTATACTACTATTTTCTACTCATCTTGCATATATTTAGTATTCCCAAACTTCTTAAGCATAATTACTTACATTAGATAGAATAAAATATTTATATATAAAGCAATGAGTTATGGTCTGAGGACAGGTGGTTTTAGGCCACTTGGCTTCACACGGTCTCCTTACCGAAAAGATAAATAAATTTCTTTCCAGCCTCCATCTGTCAGGGTTTAGATCTGAGTCATAGCAAAATAGCCAGACATGATGATTAAAAGATCCATTAATGCTTACACACAAGCGTTCTGTCCTACAAACCCTCCTCTAAAGATTCAAATCATATGCAGGAGTGGGCGTCTGAGAGGGGCCAGAGAAACTAATTAAACCACTGTGCGGCACGGAGGATTCAAGAATGTGATGACGAATCCATCAGGCTAAACTGCATTTGTCAGAAGAGTCAGCATCTTCACCAGATATGTGTGGCATTTCGGGAGAATAAAATGTGTGCTCAAATGCATTTAAAGTCAGCAATGTATATAAGGATGATCACAGAAAACACAAATAGAACTGCAAAAAAAAATAAATTAAATAAAATAAAGTGTAGGAAGAGGCTGATTTGATCAAAAATGCATCAAAACAGTGAAATATTATTATATTTTAAAATAACTGTTTTCTATTGTAATACATTTTAAAATGTAATTTTGCTGATGAATTTTCAGAATCATTACTCCAGTCTTCAGTGTCACATGATCCTTCAGAAATCATGCTATAATGCGGATTTGCTGCTCAAGAAATATTTCTTATTATTAGTGTTGTGCTACTTAATATTGTTGATGAAAATATTTCGATGAACAGAAAGTAAAACATAAATAATTTACTTGAAATATTAATCTAATGATCAATTTATTGCATCCTTGCTCACTAAAAGTATTAAATTTCTTTTAAAAAAAAAAAAGTTAATTTTTAGATGATCTATCCCTTTAAAGAGCACAAATAACTGTATAAATTAGCTGAATTTACCATGGGTGTAGAGAGATCAAAGTATATCAAAGCAAACAGTAACATTATGAGGCCAGTTATTTCAGCTGTGAGTGACAGACACCAAAGTAAAGCTAAAGACAGATGAGAAGAGAATAATAAAAACTATTAACCCGAATCAGTACCGTTTGATGAGCGTGAATGCGGTTGACCGAGTTCATACTGATCACATCCAAGAAATATTATTTACAGTCTGGTTCAGCTTTATGAAAACATTAGTCCAGTTTGATTGACAACACAAAGAAATGAGGCACTCGGCTTTGACGCCAGCACCGCCACACAGGATGTGATGCTTGCACGGTGTGAGTCACACCTGGTGTGGGACTCTGTGAACTGTTGAAGTAAGGGAAATTTTTAGAGAAATATACCCTCCTAGGAGGAGGGTGGTCCACCGAAAATGCAGATTACAAAGTTAGAGACACAGCTGAGACTTTTTCCCATTAGACGATAGGATCAAAGCCGTGACGACAGGAGATGACGACCGGCTTCAAACCAAAAGAATTGCCCCCAGACTTAACCGCAAGCTCTTCTGGGAAGTGCAATGATGCAGTATGTGTATATACTGTAAAACACCTTTGTTTTCTTCCATGACAACTCATAATGAGAGAATTCACTCACAGGAATTGCAGTGATTTAGGGCTTTGTTTAGCCCACAATTACCTGATCCCGAGAATAAGGCTGGCTTCCCGTCTGGTCATCTTCTGTTCAAATCCACCTTTGTAATATGCAGAAAATGACTAGGAAAGAAGAGAAAATGTTGAAAACAATGATTCAAATTCAAAGTTAAGCTCTATCAACAGCATATCTGTGGCATATTGTCGATTACTATGAAAAAAAGGTGCTTTTTCAGTTTTAAACAGTTAGAATGGAAATGCACAGGGTCAGGCAGTAAACGTTAACATACACACAAGGCTTCAACCCTGCTGGCATGAAACTAGGATGATAGAATCACTTGTACCCAATCTTTCAGTTTGGTTGTCATGATACACACAATGAGACATGATGGAAATATCTGTGCAGCACAGACATTACGTTGGCAATCTGTAATCAGAAGTTTATTCACTCAGAAAAGTGATCCCAGCTGAAAACGATTTTACCAACTATACAGCTCAAATTATAAACAGGATTTAACTGAATAATTCCTCTAAGTGCTTTAATAAAAATATAAGCTTCGCATTTCTAACATTTTTTGGTTTAACATGGTTTCCGCAGGTTTTATGAAGGTGAATTTTCGAATGAAGACTTCAGACATTTTTAAGACCAAATAAAGAAAATTCAAGGAATAAATTGAAGGGAACACAACTCAACAGTATGTTCTCTGAATGTAAATGTCTAGGTTATTCGTAAACTTTTTTTGATATTTTTACTGGAAAACGACAAAAATGCAAAGGGCAACCCCTTTCTGTAGAAATCAACATGAGTATTGTATTGAACTCAGATGATGACTGATGTGCACAATAACATGTATAATCTCAATATTGATGGCAAACAGGTTGCTCTGGATCAGATAAAAGCCTCAAGATCAGCACTTTCACCTCATTATGTGAAAATAGAGACTTTAGGGATTTGAGATGATTGACCCCATAATTATCCAAATTTCCAAACTAAACATGCATTTACGCTGGAATCACCATAATTACAAGATTGACTGACTTGTAAAAAGTGTTCACGTCCTCGTTGACCTCGTAATTCCAATTTGTAAACTCCAAATTTTTTTTAAATATTTGTATTATTTGATATATGCAGTTTTGTCTATTGATTACTCCAAATTCCACCCAATTATTTAGCTGGTAATAGTTTTGCCACAGAAGCACACAATCCCGAGTCTGAGGACATCAGGTCCGAGTACAAACATCCAAGGTTTAATCTAGTAATTACAACATGGTGTGAATGCACCATAAGTCAAAGAACCCAAGACTGGGATTTGAGAAGGTCATGAAGGACTAGTTTCATATAGCGTTTTGAGGAAATTTAGCAAACAATTTTTTTGCTGAGATTTTGTTACAGTACAGACCTCACAAGAGCCATGTTTACATTTCCATTTGCTTCAAAGATTTTCCACTTTGGGACTTTTCCATATTTCCATATTTTCAAACAGCTGAAGCACTGAATAAGCTTTCCCCCCAAACAACAACAGGGCCTCAAATTATCTCATTAATGCATCATAAATGTATGACTTGCTTTATTACATGACTTGCTTATTACATGTCTTCTTCATCCATAAAATAGGTTTGTATGAAGAACAGACCTAAAAAGACAGTACGGCACCATGAAGTATAGCGCACAATCCGTATGGACTTCTTTTTTTGTCTTTTTTGGACATTTCAGATGACCATAAACTGGTGGCATAAGCAAGAGATTCGTAACAATTCTACAGAAATTTCTTTTTTGTGATATCACAAACTTTTGTGTTCCATGGCAAAAACAAGAGCACACAGGTCTGGAACACATGTACTCATAAGGGTGAATAAACAACGGAAGAATTCTCATAGTTTTTTGCTGAACTATCCCTTTAATTAAAATTCCATAACAGAATAACATCGGTCTGTGGCTCCTTCAGAAATCGTACATACTGCAGGATTTTGGTCAGAGTTCACGATTGAGTAAAAACATGTGTACATTCAGAGGGCGAGAGAGGCCAGAATGTTCAGTCCAATCTCAGCCCACAACAGGACACTTAATCACACTCATCCATTATGTGATTCACAAAATGATGAAATCGCTGGATTAATAACTCTAATAATGATCTATTACAAGTGTGCTCCGTCGCGAACCCGGTTTAGGAGAAAGCCGCTGAGATTATAGAAGTTTCACACAGGTGGACAGGTTGAGTCAAAGCGCTGGGAACCAGCCCCGACCACACGACCCTGGAGATTAAGAAGAACCTGGACAAAACAGCTTTACAAACTCCATCAAAAACCAGAAGCACAGCGTGAACTACAGCATCGGCCAGTAAGATGTGATGAATCAGTCCATCGCCCTACAGCAGGAGGTTTAACATGGCAACGCCGCACGCAAACAAGTCCCTCAAGATGTGGAATTGAACATGGAAAAATCCAAATTTCATTCTGACATATCATCGCTTTCTGAAATAGAAGCTGTGTTTAAAAATGAATGTTATGCTGGAACTTTTCACAATGGGAATACTGATTCATAGGGTGTTAGAAAGCAATCACGCACTCAGAAAAAAGGTACAAAACTCTGACTAAGGCGTTACCCTTTTAAAAGGTATTAAGATGTACACAACTAAAATGTTCTTATAAAAAGCACTAATATGAACAATTAAGGAACCAATATATACCATTTGTTGGTAAATAAGGTACAGAGATGTACCTTTTAGAACCTTTTTTTTTTTTTCCAAAGTGCATGTTAAAAAATGGTTTGTTCATTTCTGACACTTACCGCAGAGGGTAACTTCTTAGCAGCTTCTGTAATCACCTGACTCAGAGGCCTCCATAAGTGGAATGCATATCGACCTAAAAGCAAATGTAATAAAGGGAAAAAAGGGTTGAAAAGTGTGCCACTTGATCAGACCATTTACAGAGTTCATTTCCAGGGTTAACAAAGTTGGTTTAAGGGTGAAACCAAGGACAAAACCACATTTTAGTCTTATTCAATACGTGTTAAAGGTGAGGTCGCCTTTCAACTTCTCTTGGTATTTATTTGGTCAGGGTGCTGGTGAACTGCCAGCGGTTGTGGTTCGACTGTGAAGCAACACACTGCAAGTCAGCAGCACTCAATGAAATGAACATATAATGCCTTCGAACATCCAGCATTCAATAAAGAAGCTGTGAAGGGCCGTTGAGCGGCTCATTTAACCCAGCCAAACAGTAGGTGAAGAACACATCAAATCATTAAAGTAATTCATTATGGGAACATTTTTGGACTTTCATTTCATCAAACTCTAAGAAGCGCATTGTTGAGAGGAAAAC
>JAFVLL020024118.1:21928-39410 GCA_021397915.2 Tor tambroides | reverse complement strand
CAAGCAATAATAAAAGGACACATTTAATTTATAATTTGTCTTAAATCTCATTTTGTAAAAAAAAAAAAAAAAAAAAAAAATCGTGAATCGAATCGTGAACTCAAAATCGTGAATCGAATCGAATCGTGAGTTGAGTGAATCGTTACATCGACACTCAGTCAGATGCACAGTAAATAAAATGCTACATTGCATCATAAACAATCCTCTCTGTTGATAATGGCACTCCTGCAGAACAGATGCTAGAGTCGCACAGCATCCTTCACCCTCCACAGTTCGGTTGCTAAGAGACGTCTTTGTTGACAATCGAACACCTGCGATATTTAATGGCTGCTTTGCCATTTCACTTCCTTACAGGAACATTTGGTAAGAGATATCAGTAAGAGATATCAAGGAGGAATATCAAACATCCTACTTCGAACAGAACATAGCATAGATACACACTTTGGCAAAAATTTTGTGGGCAAAAAAAGGTCCATTGTCTACGGTCAATAGTGTAGCGATATATTAGCCCGTCATGATCATAAATTTTGTGCTGTCATACAAATAATTGAGATTAACGATTTCATTCTGTTTTGTTCACTTACAGTGCAAGTCTATTTTTTTTTTTTACTTGGAATCGTATATAATAATACAAAATATTATAAAATAGGTCCATTGTAATAAAACAAGCCTATACTTTCTTCAGTGCTGTTAAAATTAATAATATTTCTATAATATAATATGCTGTCTGATTAAATTAAAATCCACAAACATTCATTTTGTATGAAAGAAGATCTTTGACTATCTTTGCGTACTAAAAGTGCTTTTTTTATATTCTTTAGAAAAAGAGACACAGTATCATGCATTTAAGAGAATTTCTGCTTAAATTTCTCAGTAACACTTTAGTATAGGGAGCAATTCTCACTATTAACTAGTTGCTTATTAGCATGCCTATTATTAATATATCAGCTGTTTATTAGTACTTATAAAGCAAATATTCTGCATGACCATATTCTACATCCATAATCATACCAATACCTAAAATTAACACTTACTAACCAATAATAAGCAGCAAATTAGGAGTTTATTGAGGCAAAAGTCATAGTTAATGGCTTGTTAATAGCAAGAACTGGACCTTAAAATAAAGTGAGATTGATTTCTCTTATTTGGGTGGCAAAATGTGCACAACCATAATCAGATGATTAATCGATAATCACAACAGGCAGTGTTGTATGAAGCACAAAATCTGTGTGAAATCTGCATGGGGAAATCTTTGCCCTCGTGTGAAATTCTGAATTGTCTGGATTTCTGCTGAAATGACTGGATTTCGGCCATAAAAATTCACCAAACAATGGTAAATATGACCGCACCTTAAGCCTATTGGCCATATGAAAAAAGACTGAGTCTTTCTTTCAGTTTGTTCTATCCCAGTCTGTTTCATACATCAGAAAAAGCAAAAGCAAAACAAACTGCATTCATCAAGCCATTTCATGAGGTCTTTCATACATCAGCCCCTCCGCTAGTGTAACAAACGGGATGGGCGCTTGTACACCATTATTAACGGCACTGTAATAAAGGACTTCTCAGCAGAGCTGGAGGATGGGACAAATCTGGCACTCTTTCTCTGCAGGACGTCCTCCCTGCAGTCACAGGCCTTATCGCTCCACTACAGACAGAATCACAGAGACCATCGCTTATTTCACCGAGAGTATTAGTGGTCGAGAGGAGCAAACAAGGCCTGATACACACACACACACACACACACACACATATATATCTATAAACAGCACCTCTGAGCGCTGTGAGAAATGCACCTGAAAGAGGGTAAACCAGAGAAAGGCAAGGTGAGGCCATTAACCTTGAACAGAAAAACAGGGCGAGTACAGTGACCAAGAAAAAATAAAGACTCTGGCTGTAATAGGTTAAACCGTGCACTTAAAAAGAAAAAGCAAGTCGCTAGACAATGATTTATAACCTTGTGTCCTACAGATCAAAGTGAACAAATCCTTATCAGATGTAAATACATTTGTACATGGTGCATTATCTCTACTGTGTGATATAGAATATTAAACATCTATTTACAATGATTTTGCTTGTGATTTAAGACACCATTCAAAAAAAAAAAAAAAAAAGGGGTTGGTGAGATTTTTTTATTTTTTGGAAATACGTCTCTTATGCTCACCAAAGCTGTATTTAATTTGATTTGGGAATATTATTACAGTGCAAAATAAATGTTTGTATTTAAATATATTTTAAAATGTAATTTATTCCTGTGATCAAAGCTGAATTTTCAGCATCATTACTCCAGTCTTCAGTGTCACATGATCCTTCAGAAATCATTCTGATATGCTGATTTGCTGCTCAAGAAACATTATATTAAAAAAGATGTGCTGCCTAATATGTTTATGGATAATATAATACTTTTTTTTATTTGATGAATATAAAGTTCAAAAGAACAGTATTTATTTGAAATACTAAAATGTAAAAAGTGATGCAAAAGTTTTAAATGTAGAAGTGTATACTGTCACTTATGATCAACTTAATGCACCTTTCCTGATTAAAAGTACTAATTAAAAAAGAAACGATCCCCCAAATTTTAACAGTAGTATATAAATATTGCACTGATCACTTGTTGTATTCTTCATTTTAAGTGACTTTGGATAAAAGTAATTGCTAAATAAAGATATACATTTTATTTTAATTTGACCATTGAGTTTTCTAAAGAGTGTGTTATTAGTTTTACTTTCTCATCTCATGCCGTGCATTAGGATGTATTAATAGTGTCACCGATTTGAACTCCATCTGCAAAAATTAAATTAGAGTTGGTAAGACTGATTTATTACTATGAATAATTTAAAACTATTAGCTGAATACATTTAAAACAGATGCAAACTGATTAAAATTGAATGATTAATGCTTATTTCATTCTGCATGGCATTTTTATATGTTTTATTAAAATATCTGTAGGTAAATGTTGCTGTTTATTACTATGTTTTGTTATTATTGGTGAATATGCAAATGATTCAATGTCATTCTTCCTTTAATGAAAGACTCCTTTAATGGAAAACATGCCTTGTATGTTTCAACTGTATATTAATTCTTACATTAAACATTTTGAATCTACAGTACTGGAAGAAAGTGATGGTTCACTGGACTATGTCCTGCTTTGTGTGGTTCTCATTTATGGCTTACATTACAGCAAGTCAGCATTTCAAGGATGTGAGCCCTCTTTAAAGAGTGTGTTATGACAAATGACAAACGCTGTTCAAATCAATAATGTAATCAACACCCGTCTCTGCCGCTGTCTGCTCAGACATTACACTGAGCTACGGCTGCATGTGGAGAGCTGAGTCAGAGTATTATTGATCAACACACAGCCTTCCCAACATCGAGGTCTGAACTACTGACCTTTATCTGGATGATTTAGGACCATGATCCTTCTGTGGGCTTCCCGTACCTTTGACTTGCTGCTGGTCGGACTGTGCAAAACAAGAAAACAGAAGATTTAGAAAAGGAGCACACCACCATCTAGTGGCCGCAGTGTGAACTGTGAACAGTCTGAATCTAATTACAGGCCTCCAGACTGATTTTTTGCACTAGTCATCAACATGTGTGGTCTGTCTCCAACACTGCACACATTAACTGGAAATACTCAATCTGTACATCCCCTAAAAATCCCCAATTTAGTGGGCAAAACAGGCAACAGAACTAAAGAAAAAAAAAGGTATTCGTCTATGCTTAAGGACATTTTTAATTCGTCTGACAAATGGATAAAGAAAAGCATTTGACAAAACGACAAAAAAGCAACTGACATTTTTTTTAAATCCAATGTAAAATGTGCATCTTAAAATGGTTTATTAATTTACTATTTGTTTGTTTTAACTACATATTAAAACATTAATTAAACAGTTTTAAATATTTTTATTTGAAAAACGATTTAACATTTGAACATTTTAAAATGACAAACAATTTTAAATGTCAATTTTTAATTTAAAAATGATTCATTTATTATTATTTTTTAATCTTTGAATTAAATGAACAGTTTTAAATGTCTATACATTTATCAATGTAAAAACTGATTTCAATTTTTATGTTTAAATAATAAAACGACTTATTTCTTCATTTTATTTTTAAATGTCTCTTACTAGTCTTCCATACGTGTCAAATACTGACAAATTTAAAATTAATTCCAATGAATTAATAAACTGAGACTAGAGGATGGTTTTTAAAGATTTTGTTTTTCTGGTGTTGCTTTATACTTTATAATAGTATCTACTCATATTGCGTATATTAAGTTTTCCCAAACTTCTTAACAATTTGTTTGACACATACAAGCATAATTACTTACATTCATATAAAATAAAATAAAATAAAATAAGTGTTTCTTTTAAGGATACACATTCAAATTACTATATTTATTCATTTTATTCTCTATGAAGTAATGAGTTATGGTCTGAGGACAGGTGGTTTTAGGCCACTTGGCTTCACGCTGTATCCTTACCGAAAAGATAAATAAATTTATTCCCAGCCTCCATCTGTCAGGGTTTAGATCTGAGTCATAGTGAAATAGTCAGACGTGATGATTAAAAGATACATTAATGCTTACACACAAGCGTTCAGTCCTACAAACCCTCCTCTAAAGACTCAAATCATATGCAGGAGTGGGCGTCTGAGAGGGCCCAGAGAAACTAATTAAAACACTGTGCGGCACGGACGATTCCAGAATGTGATGACGAATCCGTCAGTCTAAACTGCATTTGTCGGAAGAGTCAGCATCTCCACCAGACATGTGTGACATTCAGGAGACTAAACTGTGTGCTCAAATGCGTTTAAAGTCAGCAATGAATATAAGGATGATGACAGAAAAACATGACTGCAAATAAATAAATAAAATAAAGTGTAGGAAGAGGCTGATTTGACCAAAAATGTAGCTAAAACAGTGAAATATTATTACACTGTAAAATAACTGTTTTCTATTTGAATATATTTTAAAATGTAATTTATTCCTGTGATGCAAAGCTGAATTTTCAGCATCATTACTCCAGTCTTCAGTGTCACATGATCCTTCAGAAATCATTCTAATATGCTGATTTGCTGCTCAAGAAACATTTATTATTATTAGCATTGTGCTACTTAATTTTTTTTGTCTTTTCAGGATTTTTTGATGAACAAAGTAAAAAAATAAAACAATTTACTTGAAATATTAATCTGTTGATCAACTGATTGCATCCTTACTCACTAAAAGTATTGATTTCTTTAAAGAAATTTTTTAGAAAAAGTTCATTTTTAGATGAATTATCCCTTTAAAAAAATCACAAATAACTCTACAAATTAGCTGAATTTGCCATGGGTGTAAAGAGATCAAAGTATATCAAAGCAAACAGAAATATTACTAAGGCCAGTTATTTCAGCTGTGAGTGACAGACACCAAAGTAAAGCTAAAGACAGATGAGAAGAGAATAATAAAAACTATTAACCCGAATCAGTACCGTTTTATGAGCGTGAATGCGGTTGACCGAGTTCATACCGATCACATCCAAGAAATATTATTTACAGTCTGGTTCAGTTTTATGAAAACATTAGTCCAGTTTGATTGACAGCACAAAGAAACGAGGCACACGGCTTTGACACAAGCACCGCCACACAGGATGTGATGCCTGCATGGTGTGAGTCACACCTGGTGTGGGACCCTGTGAACTTCTGTTGAAGTAAGGGAAATTTTTTGAGAAATATACCCTCCTAGGAGGAGGAGGGTGGTCCACCAAAAAAGCAGATTACAAAGTTAGAGACACAGCTGAGATGTTTTCCCATTAGACGATAGGATCAAAGCCGTGACGACAGGAGATGACGACCGCTTCAAACCAAAAGAATTGCCCCCAGACTTAACCGCAAGCTCTTCTGGGAAGCGCAGTGATGCAGTATGTGTATATACTGTAAAACACCTTTGTTTTCTTCCATGACAACTCATAATGAGAGAATTCAGTAAGAGGAATTGCAGTGATTTAGGACTTTGTTTAGCCCACAATTACCTGATCCCGAGAATAAGGCTGGCTTCCCGTCTGGTCATCTTCTGCTCAAATCCACCTTTGTAATATGCAGAAAATGACTAGGAAAGAAGAGAAAATGTTGAAAACAACGATCCAAATTCAAAGTTAAACTCAATCAACAGCATATCTTTGGCATATTTTCGACTACCAGGAAAAAAAATGGTGCCTTTTTCAGTTTTAAACAGTTACAGTCAGTAAACGTTAACATACACACTGCTCTCAAAGAGTCAAAAGGCTTCAACCCTGCTACCATGAAACTAGGATGATAGAATCACTTGTAACCAATCTTTCAATTTGGTTATCATGATACACACAATGAGACATGATGGAAGTATCTGTAAAGCCCCGGACATTACGTTGGTAATCCGTAATCAGAAGTTCATTCACCCAGAAAAGTGATCCCAGCTGAAAATGATTTCACCAACTATTCAGTTCAAATTATAAAAAGGGTTTAACTGAATAACTCCTCGAAGTGCTTTAATAAAAATACAAGCTTCGCATTCTAACATTTTTTGGTTTACAGGGTTTACGAAGGTTTTATGAAGGTGAATTTTTGAATAAAGACTTCAGACCTTTTTTAAGACCAAGTAAAGAAAATTCAAGGAATATATTGAAGGTAACACAATACATTCTCTAAATGTAAATGTCTAGGTTATTTTTAAACTTTTTCGATATTTGTACTGGAAAACGACAAAAATGCTGAGGGCAAATTAAGACTTTAAGACCTGTTGGAACCCCATTTAAAAAGGAAAAAAAGAGGGACAAGTCAAAATGTATTTCTGTAGAAATCAATATGAGTATTGTAGAGTATTGTATTGAACCTATAACACTCCTTCAATCAGATTTGCACAATAAGATGTACAATCTCAATATTGATGGCAAACAGGTAAATTTGGATCAGATAAAAGCCTCAAGATCAGCACTTTCACCTCATTATGTGAAAATAGAGACTTGAGGGATTTGAGATGATTATAATTATCCAAATTCCCAAACTAACTTGTAAAAAGTGGTAACGTCCTCGTTGAACTCGTAAACTCTGAATTTTTATTAATATTTGCTATATTGCGGTTTTGTCTATTGATTTTGCCACAGAAGCATACAATCCCCAGTCTGAGGACGTGAACAGATCCGAGTACAAACATCCCAGGTTGTAATCTAGTAATTACAACATGGTGTGAATGCCCCATAAGTCAAAGGACCCAAGACTGAGACCTGAGAAGGTCATGAAGGACAAGTTTCATATAGTGTTTTGAGGAAATTTAGCAAACAATTTTTTGCTGAGATTTTATTACACTACAGACCTCACAAGAGCCATGTTTACATTTCCATTTGCTTCAAAGATTTTCCACTTTGGGACTTTTCCATATTCACTTCTACAACTTCACACATTCAGTGTTTTCAGCACATACTTCAAATTTAAAGAATCAGTTCACCCCAACTTTATAATTCTTTATTTTAACTCTTTATACATTATTTGCTCATTGTCATTCCAAACCCATATGCTGCTGTTTTTCAAGAGACTTTCTGACGAATCTTCAAACAGCTGAAACACTGAATAAGCTTTTTCCCCCAAACAACAACAGGCCCTCAAAAATCCCTCATTAATGTATCGTAAAGGTATGAAACGTGCTTTATTACATGTCTTCTTAAGCCATAAAATAGGTTTGTGAGACACTTTAGTATAGGGACCAATTCTCACTATTAACTAGTTGCTTATTAGCATGCCTATTATTAACATATTGGTTGTTTATTAGTACTTATAAAGCACATATTCTGCATGACCATATTCTACATCCCTAATCCTGTCCAATACCTAAACTCAACAACTACCTTACTAACTATTAATAAGCAGCAAATTAGGAGTTTATTGAGGCAAAAGTCATAGTTAATGGTTTGTTAATAGTGAGAATTAAGCCTTAAAATTGAAAAAAAAAAAAAAGTGTGACCTAGGTTTGTATGAAGAATCAGAGCAAAAAAGAGAGTATGGCAACATGGAGTATAGTGCACAATCCATACGGACTTCTTTTATGATCATTTTAGGATGATTTTTTTTTTGTCTATTTTGGATATTTCAGATTACTATAAACTGCCGCTGCATAAGCAAGAGATTCGAAACAATTATACAGAATTTTTTTTTTTTTTTTGTGATATCACAAACTTTTGTGTTCCATGGCAAAAATAACAGCACGCAGGTCTGGAACACGTACTCATGAGGGTGAATAAACAACGGCAGAATTCTCATAGTTTTTTGCTGAACTATCCCTTTAATTAAAATTCCATAACAGAATAACATCGGTCTGTGGCTCCTGCAGAAATCGTACATACTGCAGGATTTTGGTCAGAGTTCACGATTGAGTAAAAACATGTGTACGTTCAGAGGGTGAGAGAGGCCAGAATGTTCAGTCCAATCTCAGCCCACAACATGACACTTAATCACACTCATCCATTATGTGATTCACAGAATGATGAAATCGCTGGATTACTCTAATAATGATCTATTACAAGTGTGCTCTGTCGCGAACTCGGTTTAGGAGAAAGCCGCTGAGATTATAGAAGTTTCAGAGTGCACACAGGTGGACAGGTTGAGTCAAAGCTCTGGGAACCAGCCCTGACCACACAACCCTCGAGATTAAGAAGAACCTGAACAAATCAGCTTTACAAACTCCATCAAAAACCATAAGCACAGCGTGAACTACAGAAACGGCCAGTAAGACGTGATGAATCAGTCCATCGCCCAACAGCAGGAGGTTTAACATTCCAACACCGCACGCAAACGAGTGCCTCAAGATGTGGAAATGAACACGGAAAAATCCAAATTTCATTCCCACAAAGCATCATTTTCTGAAACAGAATATCTGTTTAAAAACTGAATGTTATACTGATTCATAGGGTGTTAGAGAGCAATCACACAACATTGGCTCATGTACATACAATCCCAGAAAAAATGTACAAAACTGTGACTAGGGTGATACCCTTTTATAAGGCACTAAGATTTACACTTTAAGTATTAATATGTTCTTATAAAGTACTAATATGTACAATTAAGGAACCTACCATAGTAAAAAGTTAATATATTTAAAATACATTTATTTCAGTTAAAATCTATTAACATATTTACTGACATATCATTTGAGACTTACTGATATAAAAATTATAATTAAACTTTATTTGGAGTACTACTTGTGCACAATGCACATTTCTTAATATTAAGTCTTAAATGTATTTAATGTCACTGATGAGGATTGTATGATCTTTGAATAATATCAGTCTTTAAATGCAAGATATTTAAAGTCAACCTGAAGTGTATTTGCAATAATTCCACTTTAGCACAATCAAATATACTTCAGTATATCTTTAGTTGGACTTCAGCACTACTTCCACACAATTAAAGTGTATAAAGAACAAAATTAGTTGTTCCAATTTAGCACACTTTAAATATACCAGTTTAGTATACCAAAAGTACAATTGCAGGGTATTTTTATCAAGTACATAAATATGTAAATGTATTTGTAGTACACTTAGCATGAAATGTATTTCAAACACATTTTAGTATACTTATTTTTCACTAGGGTATATATACCATTTGTTGGTAAATAAGGTGTGTATTTCAGAGTGTATGTTAAAAAATGGTTTGTTCCTTTCTGACACTTACCGCAGTGGGTAACTTCTTAGCAGCTTCTGTAATCACCTGACTCAGAGGCCTCCATAAATGGAACACATATCGACCTAAAAGCAAATGTAATAAAGGGAAAAAAGCGTTGATGGGTTGAAAAGTGTGCCACTTGATAGCAGACCATTTACAGAGTTAATTTCCAGGGTTAACAAAGTTGGTTTAAGGGTGAAACCAAGGACAAAACCACATTTTAGTCTTATTCAATACATGTTAAAGGTGAGGTCGCCTTTCAACTTCCCTTGGTATTTATTTGGTCAGGGTGCTGGTGAACTGCCAGCGGTTGTGGTTCGACTGTGAAGCAACACACTGCAAGTCAGCAGCACTCAATGAAATGAACAAATAATACCTTCGAACATCCAGCATTCAATAAAGAAGCTGTGAAAGGTCATTGAGTGGCTCATTTAACCCAACCAAACTGTAGGTGAAGAACACATAAAATCATTAAAGTAATTCATTATGGGAACATTTTTGGATTTTCACTTCTTCAAACTCTGAGCAGTACATTGTTGAGAGGAAAATGTTATTTTGCTTTTCAGCAAAAAAGCCTTTGAGGCTCCTTCCACTGTAATCCAAAGCCCTGCCTCTGAGCGGAGCAGACCACACACCGCCTCAGCTTTTGGCAGGAGCGCTGCCCCCTCGATGTACTGAAATGGGAATTAGCCCCCTTCCTCAAAGCGACCACAAGTGCTATTCCATCCTGACCTCACACAGCTATGGGTGGAAGACTTGGCGACTAACAGTGATTAACCACCACGCAGCAGTAGGGAGGACGGCAGAGACACCTGCCAGAAAAGAATTAAACGTAAATAGGTTGATGACAAAGTCGCTTAAATTATTTGGCCACACGCAGCCGTTTAAAGTCGCTTTGATACCTTTCATGCTAGAGGCCGCGTTGACCTCATTAACCAGGGCGAGCTTCATCTGGGGGCTTGAACAAACACTCACAGTAAGAGCAGCTTAACCATCACCCTCATCGACGTCGCCATTATCTCGAGTGCTTCCAATCCTTTAGAATCACATCATAAATATCTGTGGGCAGCTTTAACGTACAGAAAGTTTAGCTAAATATTTTAAGAAGACAAAGGAGGAAAAAACTTTTATTCCATTATACAATGGTTACTCTATCCCACTGTGAACCGCAACATGAGGGATTTTATCTTACAAACATCCTGCCTAGAAACGTACTCTGCGCCAGAACGCAAACATGAGTTCCAAGAGTGCTGATATTTAGTTCAACAGCACTGGGACTTTTTCACCATTGATATCACTTTACTTGTCTGTGTTTGCGCTTTCTAGACAGACCATCAGTCTGTGTATTAGTGTTGGGGAGCTTCAAGCACATTCATTCATTCTGGATCGAAAAAAGTCATTGACTTGATGAGTAAGTATTTGAATCATTCCCTCAACTGATGTGCTCTAGCATATCAATTCATTTAGGACTGAAATAACTGATGAGTGTTTTTATGAGTGTGTCACTGAATCATTTACTAAACTGATTTGTTCAAACACACTGATACATTCAGGATCGGGGAAAAAAAAGTGCATGGGGCTCATTCACTAATAATTTTGTAGATTATTTCATATTTGCACACACAGTACTACCTTTTATTACAACATTAGTGTATGCACATGAATTTGTTCTTAAAGAATTAGTTAACTTCCAGAATAAAAGAATAAAAATTTCCTTATAATTTACTCACCCCCATGTCATCCAAGATGTTCATGTCTTTCTCTCTTCAGTCGAAAAGAAATTAAGGTTTGTGAGGAAAACATTCCAGGATTTTTCTTCATATAGTGGACTTCAATGGGAATCAACGGGTTCAAAGTCCAAATTGCAGTTTCAATGCAGCTTCAAAGGGCTCTACACGACCCCAGCTGAGGAATAAGGATCTTATCTAGCGAAACGATCTGTCATTTTCTAAAAAATAAAATACTTTTTAACCACAAATGCTCATCTTGCACTAGCTCTGCGATGCGCATGCGTGGTTAGGGTAGGGTAGAGTGAAAAACTCATCAAAATCATCCAACATCATTGTTTTACCTTTTTTTGTAAAGGGCGTTTGACTTTCTTTGCACGTTTGCTTTGTAAACACTGGGTCGGTACTTCCGCCTACGTCATGTGTGACCTTTCCAAAATGACTACGTAATGCGTATAATGTTGAGTTAGTGCAAGACGAGCATATATATATATATATATATATATATATATATATATATATATATATATATATACACTTTTTTTTTTTTTTTTTAAGAAAATGACTGATAATTTCGATACATTAAAGACTTATTCCTCAGCTGGGATCGTGTAGAGCCCTTTGAAGCTGCACTGAAACTGCAATTTGGACCTTTGACCCATTGATCCCATTGAAGTCCACTATATGGAGAAAAATTCTGGAATGTTTTCCTCAAAAACCTTAATTTCTTTTCGACTGAAGAAAGAAAGACATGAACATCTTGGATGACATGGGTGTGCATAAATTATCAGAAAAATTTTATTCTGGAAGTGAACTAATCCTTTAACCTCGGCTTGTTCTAATGTTAATGAATTTAGAGTTCTCAGCATGAGTGACCATGTCCCTAAGGTTAATATTTTTCCTTTATAGCCTTTAATTACTTTCAGCAGCAAACATATGACGCTCTCTAAAGATGTGCACTTGCCAGAGAGCACATGACGCAAGATCCTCAAGCAATGCTATCCTCAAAACTAGTTCAAACTAAATAAACACCTTTTATACCAATGGTCTCAAACTCAATTCCTGGAGGGCCACAGCTCGGCAGAGTTTATCTCCAACCAGCTCCAGCTCACACCTGCTTGTAAGTTTCCAGTGGTTCTGAAGAGCTTGATTAGCTGGATCAGGTGTGTTTGATTAGGCTTGGAGCAAAACTGTGCAGAGCTGTGGCCCTCCAGGAATTGAGTTTGAGACCAATGTTTTATACAAACCCTAACTGTGTTTTTATAGAGAGAAACCTTGCCGTTTGGGCTTAATAACACAGTTTTTCTTAGTCTTTTAATGTACATGATGACAAATTGATGTACAAAATTCCAACTTAACATGACTATGAGGCCACTCAGTATACATGATTTTTTTCTTGTGTGTGGTTTCAGTTGTTCCTACATTTTTTTAGGTCAATTTAGAATAAATTTTTGTATGAAAGTTATAGGTGAATGATTTGCTAATAAAAAACTTTGTATCCAGATTTCACACACAAATTTGCACCTAACATTTTTTAGTGAATGGGATCCGAAGTCTTTATGAGGGAGTAACTGAATCACTGCCTCCACTTATTCATTCAAGCAAACTGATTCATTCAGTTATTCAGCTCCAATAAAATTCAACTCGAAACAAGTGACTATGTTTGTGAGTAACTGAATCATTTACTCAACTGATTTGATTAAACACATTGATTCATTCAGGAATAAAACAACACTAATGTGTTTTTTTTTTCAGACATGCAACATTTAATTCTGCTTCAAATTCATTTGGAAATATTTTCATTGGCAAAGCAAAAATAAACCAAAATGAATCTAAAATGTAAGTTACTCAATACTAACTTCTTGTTTACTGAACTGCTAAAAGCAATATCACACTCATAATTGTACTAATGCTGATTTTTGAAACAACAGCACTCTTACTTGTGTGATATTGTTTAATTCTGACAAATTTTGGAATGCCAAGATACATGAAATCGAGTTTGCATAGCACCAAGCTTGTATGCTTTGCACTTAAAAACTATTGCAATTTGCTGAGGCTAACACTATGAGAATGAGAATGAATGAGAGAATGAGAATGAGAATGAGAATGACAATGAGCTTTATCGTGTGTGTCTAACACGACAATACTGCGTAAACCAACTAAATGCCTAATTTATCATGTGGCTAATGCTATCAAGAGCTTGAAATTACGTATCACAGGCAATCCATGCATGAAAATACAAGCAATCCAGTCTTCCCTGGAGTAATCTGAGGTTGAGCACTACCTCAAAAGCACAATGGTGATCAATCATCAGTTTGAACCAGTAACCTTTGGTTCTCAGCCCAGAGCTTTAACCACTAGGCCATACCACACATATTATATAAATGCATGTAGCTTCTGCATGTGACTATGTAACATGAGGTTTAATGACACACAAATCTCCAAATGGATGCATACACAGGGGTCCAAAGCAGATGTGCTCACCTGCAAACCCTGCCGCTGCAACTCCCAGCCCCACTGCCATCAGACAGCCACCCTGAAACACACACACACAAATATCGCATCACTATGATAATTAATAATAACCACAAGCCATGCACTGGTAGAGAAGGTTTTCCCATAGCAGATCATTAAAAACTTGAAAACTAGACTAGACTTCCACTGGAACTTTAAGATTCTACCTATTTTTTTTTTTTATTCTAAAGAATGTTTTTCCTGTATCTGAAAATTCAAAATTAAAAAACCCATAGACTTCCACTGACCCAATGTTCAGAGTCTGAGTAATAAATCATGATTCATGAACTCATGCTACAAATGTCAAATAGTTCAGATGTAAACACAAAAGACCTTTAACTTTTAAGATGTTCTGTCTCTGTCTAATCTCTTTTCTCAGAAAATACCCCAAAATTAACAGGGAAAAAAACAGCCAGATTGCCCCAGCTACTACCTCAAAATGCATAGCAAAGACCCAGAATGCCATAGAAACCACCAAGAACACATTAGAGACCAATTTGTATCCATAAGGTGCATAACTTTTAACTTACATTTTTAAAGCTATTTTAATCTTTCAAATAAGGCTTTGACAAACAAGATTGGCTTGACAAATGACTATACTTATAAAATCAACTTGTACTTATAGCTTTTTGTGGGCCATAAAGTGTTAATTTGCCATGTGACAACACATAATCATTATTGGGCCATTTTTGTTAAGGCATCAGTTTACATAAGGTGTTTGTCAATTGTTATAACATTATAATTGTTATAACACCTCTGGTTTTAAAAAAAAAAAAAAAAGGTAAAAGTCTTCAGATAAATGCTTGGGTTTCAGATGTGAGCAGCAAGGTCAATACTATAACGTTAGATGAGCACACAGATGAAACTCTCATGACACGAGCTCAGTCATTTCAAAGTAAAACAGTGTAAATGCTGCGGACTCGCCAGCACGACGTTTACTCACAAGGCGTTTGTCAATGTCTGTCTCACTCTGCTTGTTGGATTTCGGTGTATATTCAGCATGTCTCATGAAGTCCCCCTCCATCACAACACTACTGGAGCTCGCCATGCTGATGATGACAGACACACCTACGGAAGCACCAGAGGGACAAACTTCGAGCTGCTGCGGGGTCTCGCGATTCCAAAACAGAGCAACATGTTTACATACCCCACAGTTTCATGTGCCCTAAACCTCCAAAACAAATTTTAACTTCCAAGCATTATATATATATTTATAATATTGTTTAAAAAGCATCCATGCACTACGTTGCATATGAATACTAACTAGGGTTTAGCGGGGAATCCCACACAGAGAGACTCGCCAATGCCATAACCGACTCCATGTAAGTGCCAGTGATCGGCTGTTCTGGTGTATGTAAAGGTCAGGAATCACGCGACAGAAGAATATACTATAGCATGAATCGATCTACACATCTAAATCGTAATTCCGGAGGAAGCGTGAGATATAGAGGAAATGAACTAAATCAAAGGAGCAATATGACGGACAGCGAGCAAACGAATGAAAATTATTGTGAGAATAACGCAGCTAGCACTTCAAACCCTCAGAATCAGCCAACACAGTAAGTACAACACTAAAATATCATGAATTTGACTCTTATACAAGGTGTTTACGTTTGATATAATACTATATTTATAAAATATGAGTAAAATCATTTTTTACATTTTTACATTTAAATGCATCAACAGTTTTTTTCTTAATTTTTTATTTTATTTTATTTTATTTTATTTATTTACGTTTTAACATCTATCGTTATTTCGATGTGTTTGAGCAAACGATCGGTCATTTCGACGATTAAATCGTATATTTATTTCTGTCGTTCTTTCTCTGTTTATACACAAGAAGCTACTTTAGTTTCACTTTCGTTTCAGTAAAAACGTTCTGGAGAAGCGAAACTATACGAATATTTATCATGGCAACTGAGACTGAAATTATTGTCAAGGAAGGGCAGTTTGTCTTGGATTCCACACGCTCACATTTTCCAACTTATCTCTCTTCGAATCATTAGTAAATAACATTAAGACATTAAAAAAAAACTATAACCCGAGAAACAGGTAAAATATCATTCAAAACAAACAAACAAATAAATACAACAATCTTCTGGTGGACAGTAGGCTACATACAGGAGGTTTCCACATATAAAATGAGTAAATGACTAAACTCATCGATTACCAACTATTTATAGCCTATACAGTTTATTAGCCTAAGTAGCTTACATCTATAATTTCGTAAGTTATATCCATATGTTTGCCTTTATTTAGGCCTACATTGTGTACACTGTTAAATATCACGTTTTTGTCTCATGTACTAACTGGTCATTTTTAGTAAAGGAATAAACGCATACTGTTATCACATGACAAAACGTACTAAACAAACATCTTTAACTACTGTGTAAATAACATCTACAAATGATCAGAAAATGCAACCATATAATTGCGTTAAAATAACATAGTTCTTTGTTATAATGCAAAATCATAGTAAATTCATGTGTTTTGTCTTTTTTGTCATTCTTTTTTGTACTTTGACGTATCGCTTAGTTTTCTTGTAGTAACAACAACTGTAGTATTTATGATATTTTTGCAGGAATATGGTTGCACTGTTATTTTTTGTAAGGGGAATTCCAAATATTTGTGTCCATGTCATTGGTTTATTAAGTTATGCCCAATTGATTATTTACTGTAAAGTACTGAACTGTTGCCTGAACTTATGAACTCTTGCTATTTCTATTTGTGTTCAGTTTCATCATGCCTAATTCTAATCTTTTTGATTTATACCACATGACTCATTGTTTTATGTGTTATCAAGCAGCACATTTGGGGTCATTTGTGAAGTCAGGGGATCAGTTATGATACAGATGTGCCTTTAAATGGCTTTTGACAGCTGCATTATTTGAGGCATGTGTATTTTGTCACTGTCAAATATGATGGGGATAGAAGGGAAGTTCCCCAGAGTTGTTTGTGAAAAATTCTGACTTTACGTAAGAAAAGATGACTTGTGCCCCAACTTGGTTTTGAGACATTGTTGGCATATGAGACTGAATAGTTCACAACATGGATGGAGTCTGAGCTTGAAAACAAATGTACCTAATGCATGCCATTTGCCCACAGTGCTGATGGATACACCAAGATACCACCAAATGAATCAAGATGGAGCAAACTGCAGAGGAGTAAGTCATGACACGACTGTTGTTGTATTTTCCATCTTCATGTGATCCAGATGTGTCTCTAATTGTTACCATCAGGTGCAATTTCAGCATGTTTATTTGTGTCTGCAAGAGAAGACAGATTTCTCTTGGTGTTGTTGTTAATGTAGTTCATCATTATCTTAAGGCCGGAATACACTGCACGATTTTTAAAATCTGAACAAACACATTTGAAAACACTAGCCATCATACCCTTGCTATCTTTGTAAATGGTAACAGAGAAAACTCAGCATCATACACTAAATGACTGAGGACTGAGTCGTTCTAAAGACAGCAAACTCACACAGAAACACGTGTATCGTTGCTAGGAGAAGCATGATGAATGAAAACAATATGTGTTCTAAAATTAGCTGAAAATATCAAACAGAAGTG
>JAFVLL020024118.1:6692-21828 GCA_021397915.2 Tor tambroides | reverse complement strand
GGGGGCATACAAAATGTTCAGTGCTGGGGGTACTTCATGGAGAGGTTTGAGAACAACTGGTGTAGTGTATTCCAGCCTTAATGTCTCTCTCTTTATGTCTTATGTGTCTCTTAATAATTGTCACAACATCTTATTTGTGTGTAGAAATAAAATGCATTTCTATTTCTCTCTCTGCAGTCGCTCAGAAAGAAGAGGAGGATCTGAGGAGATGGAAAGAGGAGAACCGCCCTGGTCCCATTCAGCTGGCTCCAGAGAGACTAGGTAATGTGGAGATGAAATATATGGAAGTCCTGATATGAAAAAAGGAACATCTAAAGCTGCTAATGTATTCACTCTCACAGGTGGTGCAGTATCACTGGCAGAAGTCAGACAACGACAGCAGGAGGAATCACGCCTGTCAAAGCTGAGAAAAAAGGTTTAGGAGTACTTGTTTAAAATTTCTGGTTCCTTTCCCAAATACTTGTGGTGTGTTGCATACTTACAGTTCATTCGAATATCTCTACAGCTTCGAAAAGAGGATATGGATAAAATGACGAGACAGGCAGAGGAGGAGGAAAATCAGAAGATGAAGGCCATACAGCGAGAGAAGGTACAGCCCAAGAAATTGTTTACATCTGACTTTTTATAGCGTTTCTGAAGGGCACTGTGATACTCTCATGCATCTGCAAAATTTCATATTGTCATCTGGCTTGTGTTTGGATTTAGTGCTTTTTTATGATGCCTTTGTAATTCAGACTTTATAACTCCAGATGTCACTGCAGGCAACTTACAAGTTATATTCTTTGCAATTAAATTCTATATTAGACTTTAGCCTTTCAGTGTTGCTGCTGCATGAGCTTGGCGTGATTGATGAGTCTAATTATTTCAGCAGCCACAGTTCATTTGCTAAAACATGCTCCGGTCACTGTTTGGCCATTCTCGCAGTGTAATAATGGTTTACTTTAGGGATCTCGGGATTGTAGATAAGCTTGGAATACTGCAATACTGGAAATGAAAAACAGTTGAAGGAAAAGTTTTTTAATTAGATCAGATTTAACATTATGGTCATTGTGGAGAGTAATACAGAGCCAGTGAAATGTCGTGAAGTCTGGGAATCTGGGAATGACAAAAGAATGACAACACTATGAAACTATATGGTTCAAAAATGGAAAAGTTTAGGATTAAAAAAACAGAACATTCTGCTAAAATGTTGGGATATAATATAAATATAATTAAATAAAAAAAAATCAATCATATTAAAGAAATTAAAATGTAAAGATTCTGCACTATTTAAAGTTCAGTATTCAAACAATTTAATCAGTTTAATGAAAAATGTATTAAATTAGAAAAATGCTAAATATTCACTAGTGGTCTCAGGTGGACAACACTGTACTTTTTATAAATCAATATACATTTATATATATGGTCACACTTTATTTTTAGAACCAGTTTTCACTATTGACTAACTACTAACTATGACTTTTGCCTTAATTAACTTCTAATTACTGTTTATTAATAGTTAGTAAAGTAGGTATTGGGTAGGATTAGGGATGTAGAAAATGGTCATGCAGAATATGTGCTTTATATGCATTAATAAACAGCCAATATGCTAGTAATATGCATGCTAATAAGCAACAAGTTAATAGCGAGAACTGGTCCCTAAACTAAAGTTTTACCATATATATAAATGCCAAATGATCATTACACTGCAAATAACATGGTGTTTCAGAGATGCCATTAGTTGAAGAATGGTAAAATGTCAGGAATAATTTTAATAGATATAGAATAATAATAATAAAATACTCCACCTGGTAATATAAAAGCTTGCATGCATGTATTTGGAAAGCTCAACCGAATCAATGAATATGGAAACTTCAAAATGTGGGGAAAAAATCTGTGGCACTAGCTAAATAGAAAAGCAAAAATACTGATTGGCCATTGGTCAGTCAGAACTAAAACTTCCCAACATAAACTCACAGCATTGAATGAGCCAGTCTTGCTACTGTATGTCAAGCTGGTCAGAATGCTTAAACAAACCGCTATAGTGTCACAGAGCCACAATGTGTATACTTTTCGGGGGACTCAATCTACAAATGGCTTATTATACTGTAGTTCATTTGCATATTAAGCTGAAAGAGAATCAATTATTTTAACATCAAAAGTGCACATACAGTGTGATGTTTAATGCATTGCAGGCCCATCAACTAGAGATGAGAAAAAAGCAAGAAGACGAACAGAGACAAATGCTGTACCAACACGACAAGCAAATGTACGTAACCTTCTTTTCTACACCTTGCCAGATTTAAAGTGTGCTTTGTTTAAAGGAGGAAGTAGGATGTTAAGCTGCATTATTGGCCACTGTCCAAAAACAATAATCCTGAATGCACAGGTTTATCCTTGGCCCAAGTTCAGTGAAAAATATACCTTTTGTTTAGAGTCTGTCAAGAGATAATTCAAAACCACTGCAAGGAATCCTACAAGATGCTGCTGGCAATGAAGCTTCTTTCATCATTTGCCAGTTTCATCACAAAGCCAGCTTTATTTCCACTAAAGTCGAATACAAAAGAAGACATTTGATTCTTAGGCTGCTCTTTATAATACAGTGAAAGCAAAAGGTGACCAGAGGCTATTAAGTTCCAATTTGAATGAATGAATGAATGAATGAATAAATAAATAATCATAAAAGCAGTCAATACAAATTCCACACTATATTCTACATTTTCTAAAGTTTTTCTTCATTAAAATTGTTCTCTTTTGGCTTAACTTTTAAGGGAATACTTCACCCAAAAATGAAAATTTTGTCATCATTTACTCACCCTCATGTCGTTCCACACCAGTTTAAGTTTCTTTCTTATGCTGAACACAAAAGAAGATATTTTGAAGAATCCTGAAGAACCAAACAGTTGTTGGTCCCCATTGACTTCCATAGTAGTATTAATAATATTTAATATAATAATTAACTAATTACTTGTACAAGTTTCTGCAAATAATCATGATTAATTACAACATTAAAACGTTATATCATAAATATATGTTAACTTTGAATATTCAAATTAATTGGGAACAGCATTATTTTAAATATTAGCTATTTTAAATATTTGTTTAATTGAATCTACAATTGAAGGTCGGCATAACCAGTACTGATACTGATGCCTGTATTACGTATATTATTTTAAAATTAATTTTATTGTTTTTAAAAGATGAATGAGATTTGAGAGCAGCCAAGACAGTCTGTGAAAAGCAACTTAAATTTCAGTCTCTTCGTGATTTTTTGATGCTGTTCACTTTATTTAAACAATTTACTTTGATTCAGCACCATTGTATCAGGTTTTTGGTTCAGATGTGATTGCTTCATGTTAAGTTGACTTGAAACAATTACTCTTTGACTTAACTTGATGTTTTCATATTGAAATAACATGTTTCAATCAAGTAACCCAACTAGGACTCAATCAAACAGGATTTTCACTTCCCATCATGCTTTTCAAAGGGGCTGAACTGGGAGAGTAAATGTTGAAATGAAATGTTATTTTAAGCATTTTTTAGCAAGATGAAAAAATTGAGAGACTTTTTAATGTTTACTGTTCTATTATGCTGGTATTTAAAAGTTTCTGTTATGTTAGTGGTTTTGGTGTTACCGCTGTGGTGAAGTCTTGAGCTTGTGCCTGGGTTGAGAACATGGTAACAAGAATTCAAATCACTTTAATAATAAAGCAACCACTATGGTAGTGCTCTGGATGAAACCAGTATTACTTCTGGACTGCCAACACCGGACATCATATGTGTAAAGAAAAGTTATATTAAGAACACAGTACATGTTTTGTTTCCTGCTTTTTTTTTTTTTTGGTAATTTCTGGGAGAAAGCAAATCATATGAGTTTGGAACAACATGAGGATGAGTAAATGACGACAGAATTTTCATTTTTTGGATGAACTATCCCTGTAATCACAATTATGTCCCTTCCTCCTGCAGGAAAACCGAGGAGTTTCTTCAAAGAATTGAGAGGTCCAGCAGTAGCGTTTCTATGGCAGCAAGCAATTCCATACCAGCATCATCCTGGGTAAGACAGAGGCCAAAAATGCACTGTGTGCTCCATAGGCCTGAGTTCAAGCCTCTTGTGCATAGCTGTGGCACTGAGGTTACAGCCCAAGGCACTGGAATAATTCACACCAATTGATCTGTCTTTGATACATGTTTTCAAAGCAAACACTGCTCGCTCGGGAGCTTTCACTGACATGGCACACTGGACAAGAGCAAAGAGTCGGCCTGCTGCAGAGCTCGCTCCCCTCCAATTATCTCCTTGTTAACCTCACACCGGAGAGTCCATCACAGAGCTTCCTCAGCTGTAAACACGCAGCCTTCCGTTTCACGGTCAGCCAGCGCAAAGACGCAAGTGTTGCTTCTGAATGGTGAGGCAAGCAGAGTTCAGGGGACTTCCCAGAGTTCACAGTGAGCACGCCTCACAAAAGGCAGAGAGGGGTCTGTGAGAATGCAACAAAAAGAGAGACTGGGGTGGAATAACCTGTATGGTTTGAGTGAAAGTACCTGGAAAGGAGCCAGACTCTGAGCTTGTGACATAAGCAATCTGACAGGATGCGTTTAGATGTGTTAATTACAGCTAAGCCACATGATTTCACTTGAATTCTGAGCAGGTTCGGTATGCTTCAGAATGCTCTTGTTGTCACCAAACACTGAGATATAGATCACACTGTGCCTGTATTTATTTTTTTTAGCAAACCTTTTCTAACAAGTTCTGCTTGAAAATTCATTAAAAGTATGAAGATCTCAACCATGCTGGAGGCAGCAATTCCTTTCATTAGTAGGTAATATTTAACCCCTAATTCTCAAGTGGGAAAAGTTATGACTCTATTACATAAAGTCGCATCAAATGCAAATTAGCAAAATATTTGAAAGACAGCCAGGACATCATAACACAAGAATCATACGCTCACCAAGGCTGCTTTTAAAACAGTAATATTGTGAAATATTTTTACGAGTTAAAATAACTGTTTTGCATGTTGTAGACATATTGGCATATTTTAAAATGTAATTTATTCCTGTGATGCAAAGCCGAATTTTCAGCATCATTACTCCAGTCTTCAGTGTCACATGATCCTTCAGAAATCATTCTAATATGCTGATTTGCATATAACACAACACTGATTTCTTTGCATAAGAAACAGTTAAAAATAGTTCTGCTACTTCTATTTTTGTGGAAACCATACAAGCTTTTTTTCAGTATTCTTTGAACTGAAAGTTCAAAAGAGCAGCATTTATTCAAAATAGAATTCTTTTGTAACATCATAACTGTCACTTTTGGTCAAGCACTAAGGTTCCCTTAGTACATCTCTCTCAACTAATCAAATCTAGTGCTATTACAGCATTAAAATATTGTATATATACATCATCGTCTTTCCTGTAGCTCAAATAGTAGAGCATGATGTTAGCGACGCCAAGATCATGAGTTCAATTCCCAGGGAAAGCAAGAGCTGATAAAATGTAAAACTATAACTTGAATGCAATGTAAGTCGCTTTAGATAAAAGTGTCTGCTAAATGCATAAATGTAAATCTGCAGCATGCTAGTCTATTTGCAGTGTACATTGACTTTAAAATATAGTTTTCCTACTTCCTCCCCAGCTCCACCTGTCTAGATCTGGTACAGTTATAAATATACTGTCTGTCATTATTATTCACATTGAGAATATTATTGAGTTTTTCAGGTATGTTTTCTTCATGTTCACTGCTTTCAGAGCTTTTTTTTCATCACAAAGCATGGCATATGTTACACATTCACAACACATTGATTGTCCTGTAGTGACAATAGTGACTACAGTGTCTACAGAGATCACTACAGAGGCCTAGAATTGAATGTAATGAAAGATATCAAATGTTTGGTAACTGATCAAATAGAGGAGTTTGCTGCAGGAAGTTTTTGTCACATTTAGTGGAAATTTGCCCCGAGCCCTGGTTAATTTCTGACCATGACTGGTGGGGATTGAGGGCTGGGCTAACCATGAGAGGTTTGAGGGCTGCCTCTTATGTTGTACAAACCACTAAAAGTGGCATCTGACAGCACTGTTAAAAATCGACATCGTCTCGTGTCAAGCAAAGAATGTGTTGTTGTGCGGCTTTCAAAACTGGTCCGCAATTGTTGCCTGTTTGAGACTTTCGAGGACTTCCCTCTGGATGACTAATGGGGAAAATCCCTCTAATAGACAGATCGTGCATTAGGACTGTAGGGCTGTGGTACACAACACATGCGACAGCGTTTTGAGCAGAGCACTGGCTCTCTCGGCTTACCGGGAGAGGAGGCCCTTCGATTGTGCTTTCTTTTGCTGTATTGACTTAAGTGGCTGGACAACCTCCAGGCCAAGTAATGAAACGCTCCAACCTAAATGTCGTAGGCCCGCCGATCAAAGTTTTTGTGGAAAGACGGGTTCTTGATGTGGTTTTGTGGCCACTGAGAATTGTTATGCTTTCAGTGATGCTTCCACAAGACAGATTAATCTCCTCCATATCCTCTGTTTGTGCAAAGGATCCTTTGTATTGGCTTCCCAGGATGCCAGGCCCAGGTCGTCCCACCTATTCCCCTTACTTTCTGGCCATTTCAAACAGAGCAGCCCCTGCCTGCTGTCCCCGGGCCGTCTGACCAAACACACAAAGGACCTCTTCAGCTTCCAGGCTCTCTGCTCGCCCCTCCTTACAGAGTCTTTCTGAACAGGGCCATGAGAATCTCAGAGAAACATCACAGCTGACATCCATTTTTGCATTGAAACATGTGATGGGCTCACCCTCAGGGGTCGTATTGTATGGACGAAAACTGGAGTCCAGTGTGGATTTGTCTAAGGATGGTTCACAATTATTGACTTAATTGGTGTGCTCTGTTTAGCTGTAATGGTGTGTGCACACTAAAAGTGAATATTCACATTGCATTATCACTCTAGATTACTCGCAGGATGTTTTTTGTGTCACTTGCGCCGATAAAACATTGCGTAATGCTCTCCTCCATTTTCTGATACAACGTGTTAAACCAGACATGTCAATAAGATCTTCAGTGATTGGCTTGTGTGTCAACGCGTCATGCGAATTTTCCGTTTGAGTTGAAATTTTTTAACTTGCGCAGAAGATGCGATTGAGGCGTATATCACAAGTTCATGGTAATCGTGTCGGCCAAGTTGCGTCATTCACATCACTCGGTGCAAATTTGCGTCTTTGCATTGACTTTGTATGTAATCTACTAGTTATCTACTATTAGACAGCAAAACCCTCTAAGAGAAATTGCATCTTTAAAGCACTACAGCCTAATTTTTAAAAATTAAACAAATAAATAAATATATTATTATTGCAATAATATTATTATACTGTAAAATAAGTAAATGAATGATGAAACTTTAAATCAAACTTTTTGGTGGAAAGCTGCAGGAAGACTTCTCTTTTGTTGACAACAGATTTATAAATTATTCTAATTACAACTTTGGAAAGATGATTGCCACATGTTGTTTTAAAATGCACAACACAAGCAACTCAAACTCACTGAACTTGTATGTAGAGCAGCATTTACTGTGAACCATTCTGCTCTGAGACACTGAAAACAGCAGATCATCAGCTGCTCACATGTAAATGAACACAGTGCCATCATGCTAAGCAACCAATTATCATTTAGTTGGCAAGTAACAGTTTTCTGTTTTTACTCGTATTTGATTCATGAAAGGGAAAGGGGAAAGGGAAGTGGTGTGTGGCCAAATATCGTGACCCATACTCGGAATTTGTCCTCTGCGTTTAACCCATCCAAGTGCACGCACACAGTAGTTAACATACACCCGGAGCAGTGGGCAGCCAATGCTGCGGCGCCCGGGGAGCAGTTGGGGTTTCGGTGCCTTGCTCAAGGGTCTCACCTCAGTCGTGGTATTGAGGGTGGAGAGAGTGCTGGTTATTCACTCCCCCCACCTACAATCCCTGCCGGACCTGAGACTCGAACCCACGACCTTCGGGTTACAAGTCCGACTCCCTATCCATTCATATTCATGTAGGTCAAACTTCGGGCCATAAAAAAGAGGAAATTCGTATTAACATGTATAATCACACTTCTCAGAAATCAAATCACAGATAAATCATAAAGTTCTGGATATTGATAACTAGCTTACTTGCTAATAACTGTCTCTGATGTCTTTAACCTTCAACCTTGCAAATTTTGTCAAAGCCATTGACTGGTTCTTCTTCAAATTTACCACAATCCGGTACCTTCTTAATATGACCTTTTCCCCCTAGACTCTCTTGCTCTTAGAAGTTGGGTAAAGCCAACCAGTCAGATTAGAACTGACATTTTTTGTCATCACTTGCCATTTTTGTGTGCAGTATGCATAAGATGACCAGTGATCAGACTGTGAGCGGTCCACACACATGCAAATGAACATATTTGGCCATTGCATCAAGGTATTTGAGTGTCTTCCGCCATGACACTCTGTCTTAAAAATGCAGTGCTCAAGTTTGAAATGGCTAAACTTTTAAAAATGCACCTTGAGATGCAAACACAAAAATACATCCTATGTGAACAGCAACTAAAGACGAGGCCACATCAGTGAAATTTAATGAGCAAAAAAAGGTCCATTGTCTCTTTTCAATAGTGTAGAGATGTAAGAACCAAGCAGGTTTTTGTTGCTCAATGTGACAAATTAATGTGACCAACTTGAAAATGAGCAAAACTTGTGTATGGAAGTTTTTTTTCCGCGTCTGAAACTTCTAATCATGCAGATTCCTGTTAGAAAAACTGGAATTCACACACAAAATTTTGCAGAGCAGTGGCAAATATGACCGCACCTTAAGAAACGTGTGATCATGTATTATTCAGGGCATTCAGGAAACCCAGCATAGTCCAAAAAAGACACATTCCTAGATTTCATTGTGTGGCCACTATTTCTTCACAGACTAAAAGTCGTGAGTACAGGGAAGCCAGAAGAGAGGAGGAGAACGCTGACCTGCTTAAGAAGAAAGAGGAGCAGAGGATAAAGGTAAAGAATAATGGAAGCGAAACAGATGGTCTGAACTTTCGAACATCACCTCCACTTTTGGTTCGCAGGAACACCACAGCAAAACGTCTGGGCTTTGCCAAGAAAAAGAACTAACTCTGCCTAGCATATGCTATTGATTAGCATGTTCTAGGTTATAGAAGGTAGTCATGGATGGAGTAGTGTAGGTGTTTTCCAGCTGGCTGTATAGTGGTATTTCTGTGGCTTTGAATGTCTCTATGTCGGTCAAACACGGACTTAATTCACTGATATGCATCAAGGACAAAAAGGTCAGCCTGGCCTATCATGTTGATATTGTTGTTTATTCATGCAAATATGCAATTCAATTGTTATAACCGCAGACCTTGAATCCGTTTACATAAGTAGAAGAGACATTTCTGTTGGAGATGAAATTTTCATTAACTTACTATTTCCAGGCAGAAATTTTGGAGGAAAAACAAAAACAACAGGAGGAGGACAGGAAGAGACGGACTGAAGCTGACCATCGGCGGTATGGGCGCCTAATCATGACAGACCACTAAAAAAGCCATGACTGTCAGAATTAATAAAGGAGTCTGAGACCACTAGTAAAAATGCTTATATTATGCATTTTTCTAATTTGATGCCATTTTTTCATTACAAATTATATTGTCAACATTGCAATTTGAATGAAAAGTTCAATTGGAAATTTCAGAATGCTTTAGCGTTTTGGTTGTTCTAATGACTCCACAATGACTGTGTGAACTCCACAAGTTTGTGTAAAACCTGATGATCAGGTTCTCCTGTATGATTTGAGATGATTCAGTGGAGCTTTGTGTGTTAAACTGATGATGAAAAAAGAAAACATCATTAAACTGTCATACAGTATATGATTTGAAACCCCAAAGAAGATATTTAGCAGAATGTGTCTGGCCATCAGCTGGAAAAGATCAGCTTGGACATTCTATAAATTCTTTTGTGTTTCATGGAAGAAAAAGTCATACAGGTTTCATAACACATTTCGAACTTGTACAGACAGAAGTACACTTGAGTGAAAAAAGTGCTTATTACAGAAATAGCATACTTTAATAGAATATACTTGTGTAATGAAATAATGTAATGTTTTGGACACTTAATTGCATGATAATTGAGATTACATGAAAATGTATTATAGTTTAAATTTATGCAATTAGCTGAATGCTAAAGTGCTTTCTGGCCACTTACTGTAAGTAGAGCTTACATATTTCATAATTACTTCTACTGTCTTTGAACAAGTATTTAACTAAATATACTGCAGTATAATTTCTGTTGAACTTAATATAAGTTGAACATGTTAATACAAAGTGTGTAACATATAGGGCCAGTTTTACTAACAATTTGCGCCAGTTAAAACATTACTGTCAGGTTTTACTAAAGATGCACAGTGACGAATTAGCGCTGAAAAGGCGTGGACAGTTATTTTTGCGTCTGACCTTACTGAATATGCATTTGTAGGAGTTTCCCTTTCAGATGCAAAATTTATGGGAGGAGAGTATTAAAATGAATCATGCAGCGAGATTTACTAACGTTTGCACTCGTCAAATTACTGGTATTTGCACCATTATTTAACACCCACAAAAAGCATAAAGTCTTAAACTATTTTGTGCTTGAAGTGGCTGCAATTATTGTTGCTAGGAGGAGGCACCGCAGAGAAGAGAGAACGTGGTAGAAGGGACAGGATTTTTTTCCACACATATTAATTTATTTGGAATGCAAGAAGAACACAAAAATATCATTTGCCAAGCCATGTTATTTTTAATTTGCTTCAGGAAATAAAAGACCACTTGGAACCCTCAACTAGGAGTCACGCAATACCAGGTCTATCAAAACTTCTTGCAACTTCTAGCTTCATTTTTTGGCCTTTGGTTCTTTTCAACGTACTGTGGCTTCTTTATTTCTTCATTCTTTATTTGCTACTAAGATAATTTGCGCTGCGCTTGCTATACTGCGGTGGTCGATATGTAAATGAGATGTTGCGCCAGTGTTCTTTAATTTGCGCGTTGTTAGTAAATCACCTGCAGAAATTTTGACACCCAACGGTGCTGTTTTGGAATTGCACTCACGTGCTAATTTGCCCTGTTTAGTAAAACTGGCCCATAGTCATTATAGTACACTTAAGTGGTCTTTTATTACATTAATATTATCTGTTACTATTTTTTAATATACTTTAAGATTTTAAGCACACTTCAAAGTGCACATTCAATACATTTAAGCATATTTTTCTTTTTCGCAAAGTTAGAACCCTGCAAAACAGTTCAACATTTTAAATGTATCGAAATTCCGAAATGTGTTATACAGTTCTAAATTCGAATGATTTGGAATTTCAATGTGGTCTCAGACATCTGAACCCCACTGAACTAATCAAGTAGGAGTATTTCATTGCTCGGAACAAGTTGTGAAACGTTTTGATGATGTGTTGCTCTCTTCAGGGTGAACATGGCCTTCCTAGACCGTCTGGAGGCGAGTGGTTTGGGTAGGGTGCCTGATCCCATGACCCAAACCCCTGAAAGCAGTAATGTCTGGCTGGATGATGATGATGAGGATGATGATGATGATGACGAACCACAGGATACAGCCTTATCCACAGTACCCAACCCATCACAGCTCCACACAGACCGTGAAGAGGTGGATGGTGAGTCTTAAACAAGATTTATACTCATCTGCCATGGCACTGTGTGTATTTAGGTCTGTTTCGTTTCACAGCACCTCTGGAAATGTCTCCATTGCGTCGACTTCTTGAGTCTCAAAGCCTCTGCTTGTCTGTGATATTAAACAGATCTCACACCCCCGATGCCGGACAGCATAACACATTGTGTAAACCAAAATGTCCCGGCACGCCAGACACATAATGCTCTTAGATGCCCCTGTATATTCAAACTGTCAGTGTTATGAGAGGTTAATGTCAATGAGTCAGTAAATGAGCTGCGTGGTTGATGTGTTTTTACTCTAGATTGTTTTGAGGTCCGAATTGCCTGGTGTAAAGTAAACTCATTTGGCCTGGGAGCAGCATGAATTATTGGCATGCTTGTCTGACAACAGCTTCATTAACTGTATGTCTGAAGCGACTGCTGAAGCAAAACATCGGTTAGCTCTTCGAGATCCAGTCTGGCTGCATTGTCATTACTTGGAAATGTGCCATTCTGTCTTCAGACTTGTCCTGCTGTAGTGTGGGTTAAAGAAATAGTTTATCCAAAAATGAAAATCAGTCAGTATTTACTTACCCTCATGTCGCTATAAACCGGTATGCTGTTATTATTTCTGCAGAACACACAAGGAGAATCTTCATGCAGCTCGTTTCCATAAAAAGACAGTTCATACCGCATGTCTATACAGAATATCAGTGCAAAAAGCACCATTAAGGCAGTCCATATGATTTATGGACTATATTTAAGGCTTCTGAAGCTAAATCTTTGTGTGAGGAACAGACACAAGTCATTATTCACTCTCAAATCAAAGCAAACGTGCAAAAGATTTTATAGCTGTCAAATCAAGTACAATCTCAGAAAAAAATGTGCAAAAACTGTACCTTTAGAGGTATAACATTCCAAAAATAATTCCAGTGTTATTTTAGTTTCATTTACATATTATAGTTTTTATTGATCTTTTTTATTGTCATTTAGTAGTTTTTTAATATGTCTAATTGTTATTTTTAATTATTTTAGTACAATTAACTTAGTTTTAGTACATCTTAAACTAAAAAAAATATGAAAAATGTTGGTAACTAGCTAAAATAAAAAAAACAGAAAACAGTTTTACGTTTTTAGATTTTATTTAATTCCAGTTGATATTTATTACAAGTAACACCTATTTTTTTGGTTTAAAAAGTTTAAGTTAACTCTGGTCACTGGAGCAGCAAGACCTATTCACACCAAGTTCAGTTGAAAAATATTCTGTGCAATAAACAAAATTAGCCAACCTATAGGATTTGTGCCTTTGATAACCAGGCCATTTCTGCTTTTCTAAAAGCAGCATCTACTGAGAATGAATCTGCATTTTCATTCAGCCCATCTCCATTTTTTATGTACCAGTCTAAATTTTCATGCTAAACTTTTTTTGTTGGGCCTTTTTACCCTATTTGCCACTAAAAGGTGCATAGTCATACCTTAAAGGTATGTATTACTACTCTAAGGTACTAACATGCTCATTTTAGAGGTAAATAATGTACAAAGTTACAATGGTACTGCCCCAGTGACAAGCAGTTGTATCCTCTTTTTGCACATCTTTTTCCTAACAGTGTATTATGGAACAGGTTGGACTTCAATACCATCATAAAGATGTCACTGGTTCTCACATGACCATATGATTTAAGTTGAGAGAATTTATAGTGCTTTTATAGTGTCCTTTCGGAGTGTTAAATGAAAGAGAACTGTGTGAAGATTTAAAATGTCTTCCTCTGTGTTCCACTGAAAAAAAAAAGTTTGGAACAACATAACAGTGAGTAAATAATGACAGAGTTCACATTTCTCCTTTGATGTGATGGATTGATCATTTTAAAACTAAAAATTAAAAAAAACAATCTTATACTGAATTTACTTCCTATCCGGGAATGGAGAACTATTGCTTATTCTGTTCTGACAAACAGGCATGGAATTGTATGATTCACACATATTGCTTTAGCCTCCTTGGTGGGATTTGCAAATGACTTATGGTCCGATTCAGCCTGAATCTAGCTCCATATGTGGAGATCTTCACCTTTTTGTATGCCAAGAGGTGTGGCTGTTACAGCCAGCTTTCCCATCTGTGTGATGGTGTTGGACTAATGTGCCATTCACATTGAAACTTTGAAAGTCTGCTTATCTTCTCAGATGCCTAATGACACATTATGTTTGTGTGTTCAGCATCACTTACCTCTGAATCACTGCGAGGACGAAAGGTTGTATCCTCAGCTGAGGTTTGGGGTCAGCCAGGTCCTCCGATTCTCAAACTCACACCTCTTTCTCTGATTACCAGAAACATTAGATGTGTTTGTCTCCGGACCAAGAGAGTCTCAGAATGACCTCTCGTCTGGCTGCGGTTCGGCTTACTCACAGTAGATATAGGAACTGCCCTGGCTTATTATGCTTCAGTACATGAACACCATGAATACAGTTAACAGGCTGAGGAATTAGTTATTAGAAGCATTCTGTGTTTAAGGCAAAACACTACAGGTGAATAGAATAAACATTAACTGATAGATATCACCATACTTTTCCCCATTTGATTAATCACAGTAAATTAAAACAATTGTTTTCTATTACAAGTTTTCTGAAATGTCATGTTTAAATATGCAATGAGGCATTGTCTAATTTTATATGCAATTAATTGCAAATTATTTTCATAACAAAAATCTGAAATATTGGATAAAGCCAGGTTCAAAATCATTGTTTCATTTTTTGATATATTAAAGCCACAGGTGTTTACAGAGGGGGTTTTGCATAACTCTTTTTATTACTTAATCTGAAAATGCTGTCAACAGTCAGAAAAATAAGTTTTTACTAAGTTTTTAGGGATTAAAAGGGTAGTTCACCCAAAAATGAAAATTACCACATTTACTTACCCTCAAGTCATCCTAGGTGTATATGACTTTCATACGAATACAATTGAAGTTGTATTAAAAAATGTCCTGGCTCTTCTAAGCTTTATAATGTTAGTGAATGGGGCTTGAGATTTTGAAGCCCAAAAAAGTGCATCCATCCATCCACCCATCATGAAAAGTGCTCCACTGGCTCCGGGGGGTTAATAAAGGCCTTCGGAAGTGAATCGATGCGTTTGTGTAAGAAGAATATCCATATTTAAGTGCAGAAGTGCAGAGGAGAGAGCAAAACAAATCGCCGGTCACGAATTAGAAGTACAAAATGAGGATTCGTAAAGTAATATGTTGAAGGATTTTGATATACAGTGCTCTCCATAAGTACTGGAACAGTAAATACAAAATTGCTCTGTTGGCTGTGGAGTCAAGACATTTGCAAATATGATTAAAAGATGAATATGAGACAAAACTACAGAATGTCACATTTTATTATTAGCCGTTTCAACACATACATGTTTTACCAAATAAAAATAACAGCACTTTTAGAGTTCATCCCACTCATTGATGTGAGCATAAGTATTGGGACAGTTGAACATAAGGCAGATATAAAAGATTAAAAGCTATTAT